>JAEMPF020004212.1:5676-26285 GCA_022496165.2 Catalaphyllia jardinei | reverse complement strand
TTTTTTTTTTCATGTTTTAATCACTTCACTTCGCTCAGGGAAGCGATCTGCCATTTTTCTCTAAAGAACATGGTGCCAATTACGCATGTGCAGAATATTATTTGCAGTAAAACACGTTTAGACGGTACTACGCATGAGTAGACCATTATTTGTAGGCAGATATTTGCAGGTCACGTGGTGGGCTCGGCCGATGGAAAGGAAGAAAAAATGCATCGAATGATAATCTTATTTGTCTGCAAATTTTGGGCTGAAATTTTTCTTGCATGTGAATACTCTCACATTATAGCGTATGACATTTCGTCGTAGGATGTATTTGATCGCGTTGAAGTCATTTTGGATCGAGCCAGAACTGCAGGCAATACAGCATGGATGGTTATTAGCATCAAACTTACGGATAGTCCTGTTTTAGTTGTTGTGTTTTGGGGCTAGTTTTGTCGTTTGTAGAGAGTTAGAATTTTCTACTCTTTCGTTAATAACATGTATATAACTATATTGCATTTACAAATTTTCAAAACGTGGAATTATATCACCTCGTTTCAAAATCTCAACCTCAGGTTTGTTCGTAAAAAAAATTCTTAAAAATTTGGTAAATTTCAGCTTCGGTATTCTTTTAAAATTAATTCTTATATAAAACAAATTAAGCTTGTTGAGCGAATTTCCTTTCCTGTTTGATTCTCCGTCGGGGGAGCATGGGCATTTTCTCTGGCTTGGGCGCCCCAAGCCAAGGAAAAGGCCCTGGGAACGAGGTTGCATGGAGCGGGAATTGGGAAAACAAGTCAATTGACGTGACGTCAAAGCAACAGGATTATCACACACCAACTTCGGTGTATACTGCGCATGCTTCTTCGTACGAGGGAGGAATTTCAAACAAACTCGGATCCTCGAGCACTACCAACACGTCATTGTTATTCAACATAGGCGCGACAGCTGGCAGTGGGACAATGGAACCTACAGGGTCGTAATCCTCCTGACAGGGAGGTCTGGGCGAAAATCTTGTAAAGATTGATTCTTGCGGGTTTTGTTGGTCCTCGTCTCCAGGGAGTTCCGTGGAACAGTCACTTCCAACGGAAATCTCAATAGCAGCAAATTCTGCCGTCAGATCTAATACGTCGTTGGCAGAACGTTGGGCCTTCAAAGCATTCTTTCTCTCTTCGCGTTGACTTATTTTGATTCCGATCCCTAAAAGAACGCCGAGAATGAGAATGACGCTGCCGGCAGGCATGAGGAGTATTTGGCTTCCACTGCCAACTCCGTGTATCGAAAACAAGGTGATTCCTGCTACAAATATCACCAAACCGAGGCTGGACAGCGCTATGGCAACAGGACGAACTAACCATCCCCAGGCGGAGGGTGTAGTGGAAACAACAGCTGAATCATATGTATTTCTTGTACTGCTGTCGGCCATGCTTCAGATAATTCTGCGGATAATTAACATTGATAAGCAGTTTTAGATAAGGCTACCTCAGTCGTGGGTATCAGCAGATACCCGATGCCCTCTAAGCTCTGCGCACTAAGTTCTTTAGATTACGAAAGCCAAATTCGATGATTTGACCAGAGACAGTTTTATCGGTGTTTTAGTTGCGCGCGATTCTTCATTGTAAATCAAACTTCATCAAAGTCGCCCCCTCACCTACTGACCCACTCAATATTCCGTTGTCATAGAGTTTTTGTGTCCAAAACACATAGTAAGAGGGGAGGGGTGGGGAGGAGGATAACCACCATTCCTTTAACGGTTCTTTTGAATATTAGTGACGAAGGGCAACATGAAGATACCAGCTTTTTCTTTTAATCTCTTTCAACTAGTTTTTTTCCAGAGTGGTGGGTTCATTGGGTTTGGATAGCATTCAGAGACTTGACTGACATTGAACAGCCTCGTTCCCAGGGCTTTTTCCCTTTGAGACTGTGAGGGGCGGGAAAAGCCCATGACATTGATATTCAGTGGCTAATCATGTGATCACCAAACACCCGAAAATTCGGGGTGTAAAAAAAAAATAGGAAGAAGTGAAATAGCTTCCAAGCAAGCTGATAGCAGAATTGGAAGGTAACTTTCGATAAACGTACAGCTACCATGGATTTGCATCATTGCGTTTAGAACTTGGATTAGGCCTGTCCCATGTGCTCGTAAAATGCTAGAAAGGTGCTGACTGTAATGCCAAAAAGCTGCTAAAAAATCGGCAACAATTCAAAAAATTGCTACCTAAATTTCAAAAGTTGCTACCGAAATTTGATTTTTGTATAACGGTAACGACTTCAATTAAAATTGAATTTTATTGTGATTTCGTTCCTCGCAATAATTGTTAACAGTGGTGAAGAAAAATAGCTTGAACCTCGACTGAACAGACTTGCCCGAAATATGGACGAAATTTAAGGATACTAAACAAAACGCATGGTACATTTGATGTCTTACCGAACGTTGTTAGTGACAGGTTATGTGTTCAAACTTTAAAATGTTGACAAACATTCGAGAAATTGTCATAAATTGATATTTTTCTATAAGTTCGTAGGCCTGCTCAAGCGAGCTCAATCGGGACAGACCTACGCCTTGGATTAGCTAAAACCGAGGCCACTTTTTTCAATTTCTTCTTTTTGCCCCTCCCATTCTCTAAGGGAAAACAGTTGGGAACTAGGCAGTGGAGTGCAAATTTTCTGCGAAATCGTTGATTAAAACTTAATTTCTTCTAACAAGTAATTGATGAAAATACCGGCAACCTGACCACAGGCAGGTTAAGGTTACTATGCTTGTCTCGCGTGCAAGCGATATAGCGTGTCCGGTTTAAACTGTAGATATCTAAGCCCCTATATCAAATTAAAACTATCAGACCATACCAAACATTTTGAAAAAAAATGAATTGTCGAATATTTCACGACTCCTAAATGCGAGCGCCCAAATCACCTTTTGAGCGTTACCTGTCAAAGCGAATTTTGTTTTTCGCTTATTTGATGTGTTCCTCCGTTTCCGGGGCCAAAGCGCTAAAAAAACGTGTCTGCGATTTGCCATATTCAATTTCAGTGAAAAGTTTTAGAACATTTTTGAAATAGGATTAAGAAAATGTGGATTGATCGTACAAAAAGCGCTCTTGAAAAAAAAAGTATTTTGAAATAAAAAATTCGGAGACACGTTTTTGTTGTTTATATGGAAAACTAGCTACTGTCAAAATTTGAGAGCAATCGAACAAATTCCCTTTGACTTGTAGCTCTTTAAAGTGTCCCCTTCTGGTGAAAAAATTGTTTCGAGAAAACAGCGCTGAAAAATTTTCCTGCTTCGCAAATCAAACTCCGCCCAGCAGCTACTCCGCCCACAAACACAGTCAACTGGGTTCTCAGATAACTGAGCCAATCAGCACTTGGAAAGTTTACTTCCGTTCGCCTCCTGGTGAAATTCTCGCGCGTATAAATCTTCAATTAACCGTTACTGTTTCGCATTGCGCTCAAAGCGAAGAGGATTTTTTTTGGCTGCTGGTTTTTTTCTTAAACCGGTGGAGCAAATTGGGGAAGGCAACAAAGGGAATGACCGCTAGAAAGCAAACTAAAGCGGCTAGGAGGGTAAAACAAGTTAGTAAAAGAAAACGGGACAGCTTCAAATGAACCGATAAATTTTAGAGGGAGAATTATTCTGGCGAATTCAGAAATCGGGCATGTTTTACTTTAGTCTCCCTCGCAACCGGTTTTAGCGTTCCTTGACAAGACTAAAAAGGGCTGCGAGGGAGACTAGTTTCACTTTCAACCTTGATAATAATGGTGATATTCTGATGCTGATAGAAATAATTTTTGATTGATAAGAAAGCCTTTCAAGTCCAATATCACTGCCGTATTTGCAGGAAGAGCAAACATCCATACAGCAAATCGAGCCATTCCTTCATGCGAAATGGCAAGAACTCTTTCGTTTATTTATGACAGATTCGACAGAAACTCGTCAGCTGATATGTTGGAGAAAAGCATGTTAGATTGGATAAGAAGCGGCAAGCCAGCCAGAAAGAACACGTACTATCATTACAGCGCCTTTGTCAACTCTCGACTTGATTGATCTTTTGCGTTTTTGATCCCAGATAGCCGTAGCTTCAACTTTCCCCCAACTTTCGCTTGTTCGCTCATTGCTGTATTTTTATTTTTGGTTCGCTTCTTTCGCTTCTTCGAACTGGTCCACGGACATTTCCATGGTCTAGGTTTATTCATACCCAAAAGAATTGCACCAAGGAAGATACTAGCTGGCTCATCAACTGAGTAGCCGATTCTTCACATCTGTATAAACCCGCGAAAGTCGTCTCGGTTGATTGGATAACATCATAGGACTGTCAATCAAGGCGTAAACTTCTACTTCGGGAGAAATCGCGGTTTCGACATCATTAAAAATTTTTGAGAATTTTTTTTTAGATGAAAGTTCATGTGTAGACCTATACATTAACCTAAAAATCAAAATTTCAACAAAATGGTCGGTCTGAAGGTGCATAGTAACCTTCATCATGCGACCTTCGATGTGAAGCTAATACTGTGACGCGGAGGGCGGCCTTTTCAAACCTAACACTGAAATAAAACTGTTTGTGGTATAAAGTCATTACCTCGAAAATCATTTAATCGAGTTCTTATCCCTGTAAAGTATAAATAGCTCTGAGATGTAAATCATCGAAAATAATAGTATTGTTTATCGCAAGAAAAACGTACTTATATGATTTGCATTCGTAAGCATATGCATCTTCAAAACGTTTTGCGTCAAGCTCGCTTTTGCGGAATCGTCTCTTTCTACTTCGAAGGAAGTTATAACTAAGATGTGGAAATACCAGGAAAATATATTTTTATATATATTCGAGGCGTTCTATCAGTCATCGGTGCATCAGAAATATTCGTACTCTGCAAAGTCTGTAAGGGCTTAAATCAGCATCGGACAATAATTAATTGCATACAATTTGTAGCTCTATCATCGTGAACTTCGCGTAATGGATTTTACGAACCTTCGCACGTTCTACGTTTATTCTCACTGGCTGATTTAAAACGTATTTTATACTATAAGGTATGCGAAACTATGATTTCGTGTACTGACCTTCAATGAAATGACGTCTGTTGGCGCAAGGTTTCCTTTTCACAAGTGCATATCGCCAAACATGTATATCTGGCAATGCCGCGTTGTTATATAACACAAACAATTTCTAGGGCTAGCCGCAGGTTTCAGTGCATTATTCAGGATGCTGTGAGGTTACTTCGAGTGTGGAATTTTTCTGAGGCCTATTGGAAACAGCCGTAAAGTTGATGTTTTGTGCTTAGCAGTGCAGGAGACTAAATTATATTCAACTCGGCTGGGTCCTTATGTCAAGTGCCTTGATTGGACCGGATGACACATAAAAAGGGGGATTTCACCCTTTCAATTTCCGAATACAAAAGCGGCCGGATAAGACTATGCAAATGATCGCGTGGTCTCCAACTTTGAAAGGTCGGTTATGTTGAAGTACTTTTTAGCCCAAATATTGTTTTTATCCGATAGTCTTATTTAAATATCCCGATCGATCGTTTTTCTCTGAATTTGCCAGATTTCGAAAATTAAAAAAAAATTATGGCTACAGAAGCCGCCATGCAAGCGAAATTCGAAACCGTCATCAGATATAAGAAACCACCCTGTTTTTTTTCCTCTTCTTTAAAAAAAAATTGGAAAAATTAAGTCGGTCGAGTCGTGGGAAACGAAACATTTTATAGGGTTGGTCATACATGCAGCCAAAATATTTAATGATCAAAGAACGCAAGCATAAACAGAATAAAAACAAGCTGATAAAAGAAGAAAGCACGCCAAAATCAAAACTAGAGCAGCTCTTCACTTTACCGTGTGCTTACGGTTAATCTCAAATCATGTTTTAATTTTTTTTAATGCTTAAATCATAGAGTCAGGCGTGTAAAACAGTGACGCAGTGAAGAAAACACACCCTGAGATCACCTGCCCCGCCTTTGCACATTAAATCATCTGACGTCTGTGTTTACTTTAGCTATTCAGGTTTTAACCTTAATTACTGGGCAGTGATCGCGTAACTAAATTAAACTGCAATTGCAATTCACCCCACTTTTTATAATAAACGTTGGTTCATAAAATTTGTGCCCTGCATACTAATCTCTCTACTGTTGATGTCTTGATGGCATATGGTATGATTTTAAATACAGAAAAAGGTCTCCTGTTCCCTTTGCAGACAGCTGAGTACACCATGGTACGCAAGAAGAATGTTTTAAATTTAAGTCTTTTAAGGAGGGGGTACGCATGAATAGGAGTAAAGTTTTAAGTAATATTAAAAGGAAATTGTTAGGATTAATTCTTGGGTTGCACGTACGCGTGACGTCATCATAACTAAAAGAGCAACCAAAGGTGTTATCTTCATCAGACATGAGCATCAGCTATGAACGTGTTTATCGAAAAATATATACTTGTCTCGGGAGTTTTAGCCTTTCTATAACTTGAAGTATTAAGAAAAGTGCTTAATATTTCAACGCATGTTTGCTTTATCATGATGAGATAATCAGCGTCCTAGATAGCCAAAGTAAGTTCCAGATGTTTACACTATTTTTTGGCCGCCATGTTGGTGTCCATGTCGGCTCCATACTGGGCTCTGTAAATTTGTGCAAAATATTTCGACAAATATTCGAAAATCGGAACAACGTACAGACCTAAAAATTGGAGAAAGTGTCTTAATTATTTATCACCTATAACATTACAATTTCTTGAGTTTATTTACTGAATGGTTTTCGAATTACTTTTTAAATGCATGACGGTGCAACCCAAGAATATGGGTTGGAAACGCTACCAGACAGTCGACCCCCCCACCCCACCCTTACCCCTCAAAAGAGAGCCCCAGGTTGGTAGGGGGCTTTTTGGTATCTGTCTACTAATTTTTCACTACAAATTTCAATTTTCCAAATCCATCAAATCTTCAACATTTCATCAGTTTTCCTCAATTTAAGCTATCCTTTGAGAAAAAATATCTCTTTCCCAAAATGCCCAAAAATCACCCAAAAACTTAAACAAAACCGTGAAACAGTGGTTAATGAAATAAGCAGAGAGATTTAGGGTCACTTGAAACCTGACCGAGATACTCGCCGTGTTAAGCGACGTTAAAACAGCCTTCACGTTTACCCCGGACCGGCGGCCCCGCCTTAATAAAACAGAATATTTGTATGGTTTTCCTGTTGGTTATGGGGTGAACGACATTCTCGTTTCCAGGGCTTAGTCACAAGCGCGACCCACGTCTACTCGCGATCCCGCGTCTACTCGCGTGAGACGCGAGGAACGAGCGCGAAATGTGTACTGAGAGCGATTGTGAACGCGAGCGAGCGGAGAGCTTGACCCAGCGAGAAGTCAATGAGCCCGCAAGTGATTCTCTTCAGCTCATTGCACCATGCCGCCTTGCTCCTGCTGCTTTTTAATTGGAGCTCTCTCGATCGATCGGACTTACAGAATTAGTTAAATTTTCTAACGGAGGTAATCACTACAAGGAACAATGAAAGTTCCTTTGTGTGTGTGTTGTTTTTTTTTGCCAATTTACTCTCGTTCAAAGGTACAATTAGGGCACATTCATTTTTATTTACTCGGGTCTGAATGGGACTTGTTAGATCCTCCTGTGTCGAGTTCTAATTAAGAATATTCTGAAACTCGGAACTAAAATAGATTACTTTTACAAACATTCAATATTATAGTACTCTAAACAATAAACATCCGTATGTTAGTGGTTGTGGTCACTTCTGTAAAGGCTATTAGACTCCTTTTTATCTGAATTACTATTTTTTTTCTGCCTAGGATAGATATATGTTGTTTGTCGGCTGGGGTATGGTTAGCCAAATGTTGCAAAATTCAACAACTTGCACATTCATATTCAACAACTTATATTTATGTTCAACAAGATATATTTATATTCAACATTTTATATTTATATTCAACAATGCGCATTTTCTTTCAAATTCAACCAAAATTATTTTCATTCAACAAAAATATTTGTTCAACTTCAACCCAAATTATTTTCATTTAACAAAATAATTATTCAACTTCAATCGAAAATAATTTCATCCAACAGCAAAGTTGTTCCCCTTCCCTCCCCGGTTAAATACATAACGACATTGAGTCACGCAAGCAACATATTAACACAACCATGGGCTCCTACGAGCCTGGCTATCCAGTGGTTTGAAATTCATTCCTGCTCCCGTGAGAAGAGAAAACACTATCAGGCGCCAGCTACTCAATGACTTCAGTCAATTTACCTGAAGAACGGGCCTTAAATACATATTTCCAGGTGTATTTCACGTTATCAATACCACGTCAAGTCAGACTGGGACCCACCAGAGTCCAGCCCTCAGTTGCCCTAGAAACCTTCTAGAAGAAGTCAAATTTGAGCCTGCTAATGACGAAATTGAACAGGCCGAAAGACAACCAGTCACAGGGAGAGCGAAATGCTCTCAAAGAACGACATGAACATTATACTAAAGACCCCCGGGTAAAGAAAGCCGGTAAGGGTGCCTGACAACGGTCATTATGAAAGAACAGATAAACTAAACAAGAGTCGAGTCCAACTTGATCATATGAATGACTACCGACCCTTAGACAAACCTATGGTTGACACCACGGCCAAACGAGTTTATCGGTTGATTCGATCACCACTTCAAGAAGGCCACAAATACGAAATGACGGCTAAATGGCGGCTCTCCCTTACGCCCCATCCTCCGGGAATACCGGCTGTACCGGTATTTAACACACTTACAAAGATTCATAAACCGACACACTTTTGTCTGTAGACCTATTACATGATTTCAGGGTTTGACGGCCCTACAGAAACTGAGAACTCAGGTTTTGTTGACCACCTATCAGTGTTCTGCTCATAATGACGGTTGAGGCACCCTTATCCAATATCGGCTTTCTTTACCGGAGGGTCTTTAGTACAATGTTCTTGTCGTTCCTTGAGAGCATTTCGCTCTCCCTGTGACAGGTTGTCTTTTGGCCTGTTTAATTTGATCATTAGCAATCTCAAATTTAACTTCTTCTAGAAAGGTTTCTAGAGCAACAGAGGAATGGGCTCTGGTGGGTCGCAGTCTGACTTGACGTGGAAAGCGAGTCCTTTATTGATCCCGTGAAATATGTATTTAAGGCCCGTTTTTCTGGTAAATTGATCGAAGTCATTGAGTAGCTGGCGCCTGTAGTGTTTTCTCTTCTCACGGGAGCAGGAATGAATTTCAAACCACGGGATAGAAAGGCAATTTGCTCGTAGGAGCCCATGGTTGTGTTGATATGTTGCTTGCGTGACTCAATGTCGTTATGTATTTAACCGGGGAGGGAAGGGGAATTTTGTTGAATGACGATATTTTGAATGTCCGGGAACTTTGCTGTTGAATGAAATTATTTTTGATTGAAGTTGAATAATTATTTTGTTAAATGAAAATAATTTGGGTTGAAGTTGAACAATTAAGACTTAATGACTAGTCCCGAGGGGAACAGTGAATTTTGTTTCTCGAGAATCGCAATGTTTCCCGAGACGAAGTCGAGGGAAACAAATTTCACTGTTCCCCAAGGGACCAGGCATTAAGTGATTTGTTATATAGCAAAACAAAACAAAAGCAAATTTTGAAAAACGCGCTGAGATTCCAGCGACAACATCAGGCCACCTCTGATTACGTGCAACAGCCGTCAACATTTCGCGGGTAATAGTGAACTGTTTCCCGTTTGACGTCATAGTTTTCGCAATGTTGCCCGCTCATGGTATTTGGCGGGAAACAGTTTCATTGTTAGATGTCATGTGACCATGAACTAGCCAATGATTGGGCACGCTGTAGCGGGAAAAACGCCAGCTATATAACAAGTGTTGTTGTTGAATGAAATTATGTTTGGTTGAAGTTGAGCAAATATTTTTGTTGAATGAAAATAATTTTGGATGAAGTTGAACCAATATTGTTGTTGAATGAAATTATGTTTGGTTGAAGTTGAACAAATATTTTTGTTGAATGAAAATAATTTTGGTTGAAGTTGAAAGAAAATGCGCATTGTTGAATATAAATATAAAATGTTGAATATAAATATATCTTGCTGAACATAAATATAAGTTGTTGAATATGAATGTGCAAGTTGTTGAATTTTGCAACATTTGGCTAACCATACTGTGTCACGTGTTAAGTTCTCCAATATTGTTTTTCCGGTGTGAGAATTCGTGCGAAGTTTGAAGTTTAACTACAAAACAATTTCTGTCAGTCGTTTCCATTAAAATCACTTAAAATCAGACTTTACTACCGTAAATTTAATAGCAGAAAGCGAGGAAATTCGTTAAGCGTAATCCTCAGAAATCCTCCTAAATATAGAAATGATCAGAGGTAAACTCAATTGAAATTGACTCAAATTACACAGGATTCCCCGTCATTACAGCGCCACGGCTACAAACAATCAAGCAAACTCTCACAACTAAAAACACGCAATTGAATTTACTTACAGTGGCTTTCCTTGCCGTTTTAAAGTAAACAGCAATAAACCTGCATTGACTTTTCGTCGATGGAAGTGTAAAGGAGCAAAATTTATGTACAGCGGGGAAAAAATCCGGCCGGCCCGTGGGTCGTATCGTAAAAAGCTAGACCGGTCACGAGCGCGTGATTAGCCAATCAAATTCGAGGTTTTGGGATTCAGGCACGCGCGCTCAGATGCTTGAGAAAAAAATTTATTTGTATTTTTTGGTCAATTTTAGGGTGAAAATATTCTTGTCATACCAAACTTTGGGTTAGGATGCATATTCTTAGATTACAGGGTTTAGTACAGTTATTTCAGTTAAATAAAACGGACCAGGAATTGACCAATCAGATATAACACTGTACCATGTCTGGATCATGTTTTACGGCGTGCGTGTCCTTATTGGTTTATCCGTCGTTTTGTTAGCTAGTGCTGTAGGAAAAAGGAAATAAATAATTTACCAAACTTTGCAATGGTAAGATGCAGTTCATTTTCAGTCTAAGACAAAAAAAAACGTTATGTGCTTTTGTTTCCGGTATTTTATTTGACATCAGCACGCAAGCAATATGTTCTTAACAAAGCTTCAGCCCTGTGTATATCCATAACATATTCTTAATTTTCTCATAAAAAGAATCTTAAAAGGTTCGTTATATACAACAAAAGAGTGTCACTTAAGTTAGGAGAGAAACAACTTTAATTAGATCTTTCGATACTGTGACCTCTTCTCTTTTCACAAATTCATACTGGCATGTTTCGATGATCCAAAACAATACAGTTGCAGTTGTACCTGAATGCATGAGTTAATTATTGTAAGCGTACAAAAAGCCAAATAAAAAGCAGTCTGGGACATGTGAGATGAACTTAGTTGTACAAAATCGAAAACAAAGCGCGAAAAAGGGTGAAAAATAATTCAGAAAAACAAAATAGTAAAGCTAAGAAAAATTTGCATAGTACGAAAACATAACGTGTGTCCTCCACCTGCAATGTATTTAAGTAATATCCCAAATGAAACTAATTTGTGGGCCAATAAAGATGATTGATTTATGATTGATTGATTAATTGATAGATTGACTGCTTTGAATTCTGACATCATCTGCTAATTACTAGTTAGTCTGTAGTCTGTAGTCTGTCGTCATTTAATTTAATTAAATATCAATTGAACAAATTCTTTAAGCGAACAGCTCTTAGCTAGTTCAGTGATGTCTAGATTTTATGGTGCATAACACCTATAAATGTTTGTCTTAATGCCGATCCTTGAGATGTTTAAACAAAATCCCCATAGGGTGGTGGCGAATCAAATAAATACGATATGTTTCCCGCGCTGTTGACTACAACAAAGTCGTACGGTGGCGGAGAAGGTTTAATTATAGTTCTGGGATAAAAGCCCCCGCGCGGGAGTATTGTGTTTGACGCAACATGCTCACGGGGCAGTTGTCGAACATTGTCAGAGCTAAAAGACGTTTCATCAGGTTGTGCCTCCAAAGACGCAGGATGTCTTTCAAAGGAAGGCACGCGACCAACATCAGAAAACTGAGTGTTTTCAGTTCTCAAAGACGTCCCGCAAGTGCAAGTTAAGGTGGCACTGGCCGCAGATTCGTTGGACTCGCTGATCTCGTACGGAGGAGGGTTATCAGGGCGTCTGTCGACCACAGCAGTATTAAATCCCGGATAGCCCGGAAGATATGGAATAGATAACGTAAAATCAGAGTCACTTTGAATGATTCGCCCAGAATTTGCCGCTTCTGTGGCCATCTTGGTCCAACCACATCCGAATCTACGAAGCAGGTCACACACGACCGCCAAACATGCGCCAGCGATAACTAAAACCACTCCGACAGCGGACATTTGAAAGTCAGTTGAAGCAAATCCTGTCACAACAAAAATAGTTCCGACCAATAGACTGCCGACGTACGACAGGAAAAGGAACAACCACCAGTCAGAAACTTTGATACCAGCAGAGTTGAAGTGACAGAAACGTAGCTGGCACAATCGTCGACTGAAACAACTACGGCTTTGAGCCTCCACATTCGCCATAGGAACCTGTAAGTTCGTGACTTCTTCCCTGCTCTTCTTGCAGTTGTTTACACTGAATCGCTATATTCGAAGGCTAGTTTGACACACATTGGCGCAATTCCTGGTGATAAAGAAAATTGCGACATAATTTTATCAGGGCCTATTCTACCATCGGCCACTTTCTCTTGACGACGAGGAAAGTAAAACCATCGAGTGACGGTAATAATCACAAAACACCTGGCAGAAGTTCAAAACATGTACTCACCGCTTGAGACTCATAAGCTAGCTGTCAATATCGAGTGATAAAGTTTTCTTTGCTTTTAAAACAAAATTCAATCTTTTGCTATTTTACAGCAGGGAATGAAATCGGCCAGAAAGCGAGGGACCTCTCGGTGACTCTCAGTGACGGTTTTCTGCAGAGGTTTGAATACCGACGTCTGATTTCGAGAAAAATAAACCAGTTCTGTCAGTGAACGAAAACTGCAAAATTTTAGCACGTACATACACGTGCTCAGTGAGTGCACTGTCTTATTGAAATTCATTCTTGGTTTGCTTACATGACATATCCCTTAATTACATCCATGGCTATGTTCACGCGATGCAAATTTTGAGCGGTCTTGCATGTTTATCATGTGTTTGACACGTGCTCTGTAAGTGTCACTCTGATTAAAAATGCGAATCGCCGCCGGCAACGATGTTGACGTGCGATACATTAAAAATTCAACACTACCCTTCCGAAGTGATATTGCTTTCAAAAAGCTTGTATTTTTCGCCTTACATTACGTATAGCGATACTCACCGTTGCGTCACCTATTGTCATTAATGTGCCAACCAGAGGTTTATTGGCTGTCGAAACAAAGGATTCTTTTGTTCTATGGTTGGCAAAATTTAAATGTCAAAAGACTTGTTTGTAAACAGTGAGTATCGCTATACGTAGCAACATTTTAAAATCACAATTAACATATATATCTGCATTTCTTATGTTTCAGCCTCTCGCCTTGCATGAAAACGTGCGAACTCGGTTAGGATATTTCTGTACTGAACTACAGCTTGTCAGTAACACAGCTGATCAAAATATCAACATCTAATTAACAGAGCGCACCGCTTTGCGTGACGAGCACGGGTCCGTCAAAGTAGTCGGCTTCCAGTCACGGGGACGTTACCACGATGAACAGTTGTGACTCTTGTTTTCCCAGAGGGTCATAGAGGGATTATTCTCGAGCTCGTGATGTGTGATAAGCTGATTTTATTTTCCATGAAACGTGAATTTAGCAAATTATTCTTCGCGGCTCGTGACCTGAGGTTTTGCGTGATCCGTGAAGAACCTGAATTATTAACCGATATTCGTGATTTCACATCTCTTTCCTTCGTGATTTTGTTTTCTCCGAAATGGCCGGTTAGAGTCGTGTATGCAGAGTGACTTAGGTATGTGATTTGCAAAATTTAGCCATCTGCGATTTTGCTCTCTTCAAACACTGTTTTTAGTGTAAGAATATGCTTACGTGCTTATTTTCGTGATTCGGGAAAACAGAATTTTTATACTCTTTTATTTTTTTTTTCTGTTCGTGAACCGTGCTAGAGCCCCCGCCCCCCCCCCCCCTCCCGTCCCCTTGTACGACCGTCTTCGCAGCGCAACGCGGCCGATCTGAGTGAGGACTTTTATCCAAATCCGTTGCTGTTTCGCTTTTAAAGCGGTTTTCAGTAAGATTCTGTTTTATAATAGTTTCATAGCGGGTCTTATAGTAAATGCGCGGAAATCTCGGTTGTCCGGTTGCAATGATTTCTCGGTTATCTGCGACATTTCTCAGCAACGAGTAGATTTTTTTAGATGTCAGCCGATCACACATCTCCGTTTCCATGCAGTTAAACTGAAATGCGCCACTTCTCAACGGGCGATTAAAATCTGGAAAAATTCTTAGCTATCGCTTACTTAAAACTGCATCAGATCCTAGGTAAACTGCGTAAACAGGCAGCATTTTTGTTTGCGGTCCTTTGCGTCATTATGTTAAATTGTCTTAGTTTTAAAGCCATGCCTGCTAAGCTAGCAATCAGTTGGGAGAGGTGAGTGAATATCATAGAGATGGTAAGATTAGTTTTATTTTCCTTATTTGTTAGTGACTGAATTCAAATACTGTCGAATCAGATAAACAGTTTTTATTTTCTTTCTTTTTTCTGAAAAATGGTAGAACGCCAGTTTACAAATTACATAACAGTTTCTCCTTTCGGAACAAAACGTCTTTGAATCGATCCACGTGGCCTGCAACTGGTATCCGGCATTGGAAAGCGCACGTGATAGCAATGCACCGCCGCTCTGTTATGTAAACAGAAAGAATAGATCCTAACATAGAAAAGTGTAGCAGAACTGGAAGAAAGCTGCATCCAAACTAATAGAATCGATGACAGTTAGCATCAGGAGATATCCACCGTAGCTGGGCAGTGTAAGCAAGGTTCCTATCCGTAACTAAGGATACACCTCTGTTCAGGAGTCAGGACCGGTCGGCAAACGCGGCTCAAGCGAAGGAATGTTCTCACGTGCATTGAAAAAGGCAAACTCACGTGAAACGTGGAAAGGAGTAATCTATCCTCCTACAGATCCTAGGTAGACATTCTTTAAATGTCTTCACTGGGGAAATCTTTAGACTATCTGCGCTGGAGGATAAGAGTTAATATCTCTGATTGTTTTCAAGGTGGCTTCAACCTGTGCATGCGCTGATACCACTGACCACTGCTCCATGCATTGCACTCTTTCTGGTTACATCACTGAACAAAAAAAAAAACAAACTAAAGAAATATAATTTCTCCTGCTTCATTTGTGAAGAATGAAGCTAAGAATTGATAGCTGGGAATAGATTACTTTTAATGACTAGTACTAGCACAGCAACTCAGTCGTAAACGGAACCGCTTCATGTAACTAAAGAATGAGCTAGAATGGACTCGCGGCTCTGGCCCTATGATATTCGATTTTAAGATAACGGCTGAAATTGTAGGCTCGATTACCAGCCGCTGTTTCGGGAAATGATCGAGTGAGCGGCGGAAATCGAGCCTACTGAAATTGCGGTGAGTCAGGACAAAAAAAAAAACAGATGCTGACTTGGACGTAAAACTCGTGACTCGTGTTGGTTTTTCATTACAATGGAAATTAAGCACGTGATTTTTGTGGGAGAAAATGAAATGCCTCAAATTTTCTACCTGTCTCTTTATTTTTGATAGCTTATGAAACTAGCGGGATTTTGCGCTGAGTGTGTTTTAGTCGCACGAGTTTGCTTTAGTCCCACCAGTGTGTTTTAGTCGCACGAGTGTTTCGGCGCTCGAGTGTTTTGGGCGCACCAGTGTTTTGTTCTAGTTGTTTGCTCGGCTCCACTAACCTTTCTGCTAATTAAACCCTACCGAGGGTAAACAGAGCTTCTTTCTTTCTTTTTGTGTTGGGGGGCGGCGCGGGGAGGCTAAAAGACGCAAGGGAAAATTCATGATTCTTCTCGCGGGTAGAAAATTCAAAGGCTGCAATATGAAATATGGTTTTAAGATGAGTCAGGGAACAGAACAGCCAAAAGTGATTTAATTGGTAACAGAGCTAAAAGCAATTATATATATTAGTTAGCAGTGAGTCTTCTAATAGCTGTTGTTCGAGGTACTAAATCACAGTTTAACAATAATGACAAAAATAATTAAGGGAAAAACTGTTGATTGTCTTAACGATAAAATTGGCGCGATGTTCAGCTTTCCAAACGAGCACAGGGTTAGTCCAAGAAAGCAAAACTGACTTCAAATTAAACAACATTATAGCGACTCTGTGTCTTCTATTTCTTCGGTAATTAATTTGCCAGCAAATGCCATCAAATCATTGGCTGCTATTTTAAACCGTTAAACCTTGCTAGTCTTTCACTGTTTGGTCGACGCGACAGCGATAAACCGGAGAGGATAAAATTTCGCTTCCGTTTCTGGCTTTTAGGTGATAAGAAGCTTTTTTAAAAAAAAATCGAGGGGTCTGAGGTTTCGGGGTCTGAGGTCTGAGTTTTAGGGGTCTGAATTTTCTTGACACCCGGTCCAAGCAATCAGATGCGAGCAGTCAACCAGCAAAGTTGAATTTCATTTCCCGCGGTTTCCCCTAATAATAGCTTACCCGATCGGGCCAGAGCCGTAGAACTAAAGAATGTTTGTAGAGAAACGTATCGACCGTGGCAGAATATTATTCTCGAACTTTGCTCTATACAGCTTTATGTTGAACTTTGGACTGTAGATTGCTTTGGTGTTGACGAGCCGGGTTGAGTGTTGTTTTCTTTAGCACGTGGGCTTTACCGCAAAACAATGAAAATAATAAAAATTTAAAAGGAATAAAAATCTTAAACAGAGAACGTCTTTACATAATAGAATTGACTCCCGCGGATAACTGTAGTTTCTTGCGCAGTCCAACTCAAATTAAATTGAATTTGCTTTTGTAATTTTACACTCAGCTCTATAATATACCAGACTGAAAAACACGTCATTTCATTCCTTAATTTCCGGTCATTCCCTTCGCTGGCCCAGAAAACTCGAATTCCCGATTGCCCAAACGATGTTTGGTTGAAGGTTCAAGTTGTCCGAAGTTAACTGACTCTGTAACAATTGTCCTAAATTGCCAATTATACTAGCTTCACTGGCTGTCTTCGAAAAATAGCATGTTTCACTGGATTAGCTGATGTTACGTAATCTACTAAATATATAGTCATTGTACTTTGTACCGCAGGGTTTTCTAGCTCTGCTGTTGTTGTTTGCTGTTAATTATTCCGTTACGTAATATACCATTTATGTATTGTAACTTTTTACCGGCTGCTATACCTCCGGCTAAATACAAAATCCCGATAGTCTTTCTTAGGATTAGATGTGATACTAGTTTACTAGACTTGCCACTAGTCGACCTTATTTCTAGAGTGACGAAGTCGCGAGGGCGAGCGCGAGCCAAGGAAGTCGCCAGAGGTCGTCCTTTCTAACGCAGTCTAACGGCGAAACCAAGGATTATTGAAAAGGACTTTTAGAAAATTTACTATTTTACGTACTTATAATGTATTACTTAGAATTAGCTATAACGGTCGGCTTGCGGGACGGAATATAATAGTGTTGCTGTAGCCGGAAACATGAAAGCGCGCCTTTCAAAGGAATGGATCCCGCATTCTCCTCGAATAAACACTCGAGGCGTCTAGTTTGTTGCAGTCAACTCGACCTTGCTGACGGCCTGTCACATACATGTCCGGTGCTTGTCAAATTATTTGGGCAAAAATGTTACTTTACGTAAAGGGAGTTTTAGACTGCTAGCAGTCTGTTTTTCTCTCGAAATTTCAGCAAGGATTATGAGAGACTGTTAAGCCTAAGGGGGAATGGGACGAGACATGGGCGCAGCACCGTCCTGCTTCCCTACTCGGCCATACTGCTATACCGCTCTTTTGCATTCGCGATGACGGAATACTCGTCTAAGCCCGGGCGTCTAAGTGACTCTTAGAGAAAAAACCGGCTGCAAGCAGACTAAGGGAGCTTCGCGTTGAACAACGACTAACGGTTCAATATTCTATGTTCTCTATGGAGTTATTGCAACTCATTGTGTCTCAATCTTAGTAGTACAAAGTCAGTGTACTGGGTTGCCGAGCCTCTTATTTTTGACTCAAATTCGTCAGGAGTCCCGTAGACCCCTGCAGTTCGAACAGTATATTACTGCGCATGATATCAATAATTCACTTTTCATCCTTTCTTCATTTTTTTTTCTCTTCGGAACGAGTACTGACAAAAACTGATCTTGAATGGCGGCAAATAAACGCAAACCGATTTAATAACTGTATGGAAGTCGCTTGGCTTGCAGACACTAGAAATCGGTCACTTGCTGCATGTACCCAGGGAGTCGCTATACTGAGAAGCGCTAGCTATATTGCAATTGAGCTTAAATGTTCTCATTTGAAGTCGTGCGAAGTTCAATCGAATCGATGTGCTCAAGCTATCCTGTCTTCGATTGCATTTCTTGGAATCGATTAATAGCTTATTACTCGTACACAGACCTTTAGCACGTAAAATGAGTCAAGATCGTTACATCAGCCTATGAACTTTTCAGTCTATTTTCTTTAGCCTTTGCCGTTGTTGTTGTTGGTTTGTTTGTTTTTTTCATTTCTCAAACGAACTCGCGCTGCGCGCGTTCGATTTTAAAAACACGCATATGATTTCAGACCAAGTTGCACTCCACTCAGTTCAATTACCATTATGGGACCTTCACATTGGACTACGAGTACGACATTGAGTACGAGTACGATTTTCGATTTTTGAACCAGTGACATTTCTGAAGCCCTCGCTCTTTATGTGGATTTTAGGTAGAGAGGGTAGCTCATGGGATGAAATGGCATGGGTATGTGATTTGATGATGTGAAGTCTGTAATCTATATCTGAAAAGTCGTTCTCGTACTCGATCTCGTACTCGTACTCAAATATGAAGTCCCCTATTAGTTATTCCCTAACGGCAGTGATATTATTGATAAATGATAAATTGTCAAACTGATGTGGAGTTTTTTACATTAGACTGATCAATAGCTATAATGGGTATCGATCAATTCGAACTCTTGGCGGGAAACAACCTCGGGAAATCCTTCAAGTACAAGTATTCCCACTTTTGAAGTCAGTTTGCAATTGGTTTGTTAAGGACGGTGCCTACTTTATTTTGTTAGTGCGCACACATTCTGCGCATCACGCAAGTCATGGTTTAAGCGCGCGGGCGCGCTGGAGTTTGCATTGACGCAATCAACTACGCCACCAAGTACACGACTAAAATTAAAGCAAACTTTTCCTATTGTAACCAAATCAATTTTAATGACTAATGTAGAGGAAGAACAAAATATTTCTATGCCATCAATAATTTTTATTTTCTTTCAATTTTAATGAGCCTGTTCTTAAACCAGGAACACCGGAATAGCAGCATATCGCTAACCAATAAATGTTAACGTCTTACAGCTGAAAACCTAGCTGTTCTCTTTCGAAAATTATACTGAAATCCAACTGTAGATATGTACCTGCAGATATATGGCATTGTGCGCGCGCAAAAACGCAAATGTCTTACTTACTGGGGGGGGGGGGGTTGACAGGAAAAAAAATGTAACGGGCACCGTGAAAGTTTTCAAAAAAGATCAATAACTTTAAAAAACGCGTGGTTACCCCTACATTTTATGTTGTGAAATGGAAGTGGCAAGCCCATTCAACATGGAATTAGTTTCTGGTCGTGAGCAAAAGGTATTTAGACTGTATTTTAGCTGAATCAGAGGAAGGCTGTCAGAGACGCTAAAAGCCCTCTTGTAACGATTTTGTTATTAAAACGTACAAAAATGATGTTAATGTTACCATTTGTCAGTAGTTTAAAGATCTTTTAAAATTTGTTTACCTTTTTGTATGTAAAGCCGGGCGAATTCTAAGGAAATCTGTGAGAAAATATCCTTTCCTTCTTTTTCAGAAAAATGCTGATGTCAGCATTTTTGTTGAGATTCATCTCGAAAAAATGCGTAGCTACCCCTATTTTTCTTTGTGGATTCCAATAGCCCTTGCAAAGATCTACTTTTTCCACATGGTCCTAACCTGGCGCAAAAAACTTTGTATTTAGTAGGCACCGTCCTTAAATTCTCATCTCCGTGGCTAACCATGCATCAGTCTATTGCCTCACCTTAGGCCCTCTGCAGTGTTTATAGGCCAGAAAGGTAACCAGTTACCCTAGCCCTGGAAGGTATACGATAGCCCGGGTTTAAGAGCAAAATTTCGCAGCTAACCCTTGGACAAATTTATGTGAACAAAATGGCTGACAATTGAAGCCTTCTCCCAGCAACATTGACTTTCCTTTCAGTTCTGCCTATTCTTGTTGCTTTGCAATGTTTCCAGTCTAATAGAATCAAGGCCCCGATTGTTCAAAGGCTGGATAACGCTATCCATCGGATAAATCGTTATCCAGCGGATAAGTGTTGAAAAAACAAACCGCGGTATCCACTGGATAGTGATTTATCCAGTGGATAGCGTTATCCACTTTTCGAACAACCAGGGCCTGTCCTGTTGTCTTATTATTGCTAGACAAGTTGCGAAGGCCGTACAATACAATAGGCCCTTTGCACGTTTCGGTCTCATGTTACGGCATAAATTATGATTGGCAGCAAATAACGCAGTGGGA
>JAEMPF020033576.1:0-11851 GCA_022496165.2 Catalaphyllia jardinei | reverse complement strand
TTACATTTTGAACCAGTGAACAGTGGAATCAGCAAATAAAGGTGTATCAAAGCAATGAGTACGTTCTCTTTGGTTATAAACCCTTAATGAAAATACCTTCTAGAAGTTTTTTGTTTAAGGTAGTAAAAATGTTAATTTCTCTTGCCAAGGCATTTTTAGAGTATTCAAATAGGCATAATTACTATAAATTGGAATCGTCCGCTGTAAGTGTAAGTGTAAGTGTTCTGGTGATATTTTTGTTATTTTTGTGAAATGATTCGTCATTTTCACTCACAATGATTTCGACCACTGCGATACCCTGATTCCACGCGTCATCGAACGTGCATAATCAGTTGGTTACCTGAATGAAGGCGGAATAGTTCGCAGACACTGTCTGCCTTTTTTGTGTTTTGCATTTTTATCTCAAAATGGCTCGATTTGCATTTTCACTAGCTTTACCTTTACTCTAACGTCTGCTTCCCAGGGGCAGTGCACAATCAGGGGATGGGCTGGTTTAGGCGTCATATGTATTAAACCCAATATTCTGTCTTGTATGTGGACAAAATAACAACTAAAGGCGGTATAACATTAGAAAGCAGTAGACGAGATGTCACTGTTGTGAACAGGAGAACAATAGGGTTTTTAAGTAAAGGTAATACGACTGAATAGAGTCCAAGTCGGTCTGTTATCAGAAGAGTGATAATAAAATCCGACGACCGCGCAACGGAAGTCGATGTTTTTATCACGAGAATGATTACAGCCAAAATTGGACATAGAAAATGATAATTTCCGAGAAAAGAAAAATAACGAAGCTATGAAAGAAAAATAAACTTTGCATTAGAATATTGACAAAGGAGAAGCAAGCATTCTAAGGCCACTCAGCCTCCTACCGGGATTTAGGCGCCAAGAAAACACAAAACCTACTGCGCGCTCTCGGAACTCATGAGCACCGAAGCGGCAAAATTTGAATACGAATGTAGTTTGAATGGCCAAGAATAAGAGAGAAAAGGCCCTAATTTACCTGTAGCGCATTGATAAAATTCGATTTCCTGACTTTCCCAAATCCCAATTAATGTTTTGCGCAACGGGCTTTTCATGAGGAATGCCAAATCTATAATTGCAGCCAAAAAATAGGATGTTTTACGATGATTTTGGACTATCTTTTTGCTTTCGAAAATTGGGAAAAACCAGCTTTTTCACAGGGGAACATGTTCCCGGTACGAGGTGAAAAGCGATTTTTAAGTAAGCGAGACGGGCTTCCAAAAAGTGAGCAACGGAAATAAAAGTTTGACGTTTTTCTTAACTGATCCCGTCTTTACTTTGTAAATCGAAGTAAAATAACGACTATCAAACTGACATTTAAGATTGCGAGTTGGAAGTGCGTTCAAATATGGTCCGTCTTTGCTTAGTGAGCCATTGTTTGAAGCAAACGACTGCATAACAATGGCTGTCAAAAAATTTTCATATATTTTCAAAAAATCACTCAGTTGTTAAGTGCGAAACACTGATCAGTATCCCGCCAACTTTAAAACTCATAGAACGACAGCTTGACGAGTTTTAACGCGCGGATTTACGATGAAAAAGGAAAACAGAAGTGTGCTGGATCGGGAGCTTTTTTCAGAGCTCATTGAATCCCCGATCAATCCACTTCTAATTAATATGGTCCGTCCTTATGTTAACTCCTGTGATCCAAAATTTTGTCTTCGAATAAACGGAAAGGAACTTTGGACAGCCAATGCCAAAATGCCTATTCTTTGGGGGGGGGGGGGGGGGGGGGGGTTTTTAGCCTTCCTGCTAGTAAACGGAACAAACAGAACTGTATGTTGCCCGATGTATATTAAAGCAGGAACATAGTGATATCACCAGCGTCTGGTCAAAAGTAGACAATGTCCGTTCGAGTGAGCAAGATCCAACCCGAGCTGTCTCTATGTTTTGTGAACATAGGCGGTAAAAGCCGCCGATGGTTTTCAAAGGTTTTCAAATAAGATGAGCGGTCATCGATCGATCAATGGACTTTGTTTTTTAGTTCGTTGCTTTGTGATCGCGCGTAACAAGTGGGCAACGAACAACAAAACTGCCTCGCGTAAGCAAACAAATATGTTTAGAATCAATAAAGAGGTTTTACAGGCGGTACATATTTTACATGGTCATGGGCTCCTGACATGGCAAAGCCGTCGATAGTTTTCAAAGAAATTGGCTAAACTGCAGAATACAGGGCCACTTTGAAAAAGTATCAATCGATCGAGTGACTCGGTGGCTTGTCAGTCAATTTAAGTTCATTCCCCTGAAATAAAACTGACAATAGATTTTCGTTCAAACTTTGTCCACTGAATATTTATCATATGAGAGATTCAATTTTGAAATAAAAAACGGGGGTGCCCATGTTCATTAAGGAGCACTGAGGCATTGAAAATGTCCCATTTTGGCATTATTTAATGCTTTTAGAAGAACGCATATCCAGCAATAATTCTAAAATCTTTGTGACCGAGACTCTTGAGAACACGCATTAAACCACAATCAATACATAAACATTTTAAGTTTGATTTATACAGAAATCTAAGTCTTGATTTCTTGACATGGTTACCAAAGGGCAAACTAGAAAAGACCACAAAATCTGCTAGTTTTCTTATTTATTCAATTTTCAGCAATAGAAATCAAATAAGTCTTTTCTCACGCAAAGCTTGTGATAAGTTCATTACAATGACTGGAAAAAAGGTGGGATGCTTATGCTCGTTGGTGAGCTGTAGCCATTTTTCCACTGTCAGAGCTCAATTTCAAGGCAAATTCGCCATGTTTCCACTATGCGCGTGCAGGAGGCCGCGCTAAATGACGCCATAAATTATGCGCAGTAGGGATGCGCAATGCAATACTGGGGAATTACCTTAAAGAAGTATCGCTCGAGTGGCTCGACGGATTGCTAGTCAATGCCACTGTCGAGCCACTAAATTATATACCTTTCTCGTTTCCTTGACTGACTCCAACATTCTCATTCCAAAAAGTCAAAACACTTAAACGCAAAAAAACTTCAAAAATGGCACTGCTAACGAACATTTCTTACTGGGAGACGCGATAAATCTACTTTTGACGTGCGAATAGGCTAAACAAAAGCGAAAACAATATACGAAAAGTTCATTGTTTTGATGCTCCGCCTTCTTCAAGTAAATGAGCAAGATCATACTCCCTACAGGAAAAAGCGCGCGTTTATCTTAACCAATGGGACTCGGCTCTTAGCGTTAATTTGAATAATACTAGCTAATATGACAGACCTTAGAACTGCAAGTAAATGGCACGAGAACAATAGGCATTCTGCAGCTATCGAATTATGGATGCACTTGGGGGGTTTGCTAAGCACTCAAGAAGGTAGAGTCGCACTGGAGTATCGCCTCGTGCCACTCTTACGCTTCTTTCGTGCTTAACAGCCTCCCTCGTGCATCCATAACTCAATAGTTGCATACTGCGTTTATAATCAGCAATTTGTACGCGTTCTAAATCCAGAATCCATCAGTGACCTTTCTTTTCTCTTAGTGTGTGAAGTTCCAGCTGTGACCTTGAGATTAGAATGCACATTTCTCAATTATAGCGGGGTAGGATATGATTGGCTCGCTCTGACGGTTGACATGGGGCCCAGCGTTTGCCAGTCTGTGTCCTATAACTGTTCAGAGTGCGTAGAGCATTCAAATTGGTTGTGTTGTTCGTGATTGTAAAAACCGTTTTGCTCGCGCGAAAATTCTTGATTTCGTACTTTCGATTAGTCGCGGTACGAGTTTTATAATTGTTGGACTTGCGCCACAATTGCGTAGCGGAATTTAAATAAGTCGCGGGAAAGGGTTTTAAAACCTGTTGGGCTCACGCGAAAGGGTGAAAATTTAAATTCTATTGAATGAGTCGCGCTTAGAATGTGAGGTTAGAATTGTGTGGCCCGAGCGACAAAAGCGCGAAAGTAAGTGATTTTAAATGTTTCAAAAGTAGCGGAAAGAGTTTCTGACTGCTATGTTAGTGCGTGCAAAAAGTGAGTGAATTAAATGCGTGGTTGCACAAAAGTGCGCGAGTTTTAAAATTTCCAAAACGCCCGTGGATTAAGTTTTTACTTGTTTAGCTTGAGCAAAAATAATAAAAGTCAGGAATGAATTTTAGAACCAGTCCGTCACCCGTCGATCTGTAGCGGTTGTTTCGAAATGACAAATAGTTTGAGCACCCTTCCCTCCCGAAAATATGCGCTCGAACAAATCTTTCCTTCTGTGACCCGGTAAGTTGTCATTGTCTTTGACAACAATTTCACTTACCCCTCTACCCGAGAGAATTGTGTTTGTTGTTTCGCTAATCCACGACAATTTTAAGTCTCGCGCTCGGCTGACCAGCTAAGCGTGGGCTCTTTCAATCCTTTGTTTTTCTAACAAAAGAGCCAGATCTCGTCGAACAATAGCAATGGCCATAGAAGGAATGTCGAGCCGGCTTCTCCGTAAGACAATTTTGGAATCAAAGTTTGATATGTAGTACAAAATGGATTTATTCACGGTAACTATAACAGGCATACGCTTTACAATTATTAAAGTCATTTCCAATTTTGTCCAAATGAACACACATGGTTCTCCGTGGCCGCAATGAACCGATTCCACGCGTCAGCGCCCATATCCAGTTGGTTACCTGATGAGCTGTGATAGTACGCGGACAATATCTCCTTTTCCGTTTCTATATAATTTAAGGGTTCGACTCGGATTCATATTCACTAATATTACTTTTAGTGTTTGGATTAAGTTATGAAAGGACAGATTTGGGTAGTTTGCTTTGATACGCAGTGGACTTCAATAACTTTTGAATAAATGATGCAACTGAATAGAATTCTCACTGCTTAAATTACTGATTAATTCAGGCAAATGAGGTATAAGAGCTAAAGTCAATTTCCATTGTTCAAATTAACTTCTAGCGAGCAAGACCATTCTGTATAGGACCACTATTAACATTGCGTTTCGTCCTTCTGATTGATTTTCTCCTGTGTTTGATGCAACATTACCTCGTGGAAGCAGAAGTAATGCCACCAGAGCTTGGCGTGGTTGGTGGAGAGCTGGAGCGTCATAATGGGTCTACTGGCATTTCGTAGATGTGACCCAAACATCATTCAAAGGTTCCTTTTCTAGTTTTTTAGCTATGTGTACTTACCTTTCCTATGCATATTGCTCCGACTGTATCCCTAGGGATACCAGCATTCGAGAAGCAAGCAGAAGGCAGCTACAGAATATTGGAAATACAACCGTCAATTTAGTTTGAAACTCGGTACCTTATTACCAGCCAGACTACTATTTAAATACTGTAGAAACTTTTCCCTACTATCACGAGCCGAATAAAATCAGCTTTACCCTGCACGCAGTTGGTTTTTCTAACGCCTCCAAACGAGAAAAGAACCATTGAGGGAAACCGTCTGCTTTTCGATCGAGCATACGCGAGTTCGTCACAGCCGACGTGATGCATTTGAAGTCAATTTTATTTGTCAATTATTTTTCGCTGGGAGTGTTTCGGTACCAAAGAATACAAGTTTCTCGCCAAAAGAGCTGACAAAAGAATGATGCAAACATTCTTCGAAGTATTGTACGATTATTGAAGTCGTTGAACGCAAGACACCAAACAACACTGAATTCGAAACAATATGATTATGAAGTACGATCGAAACCAGGCTTTTAAAACCTCCTTAAAGCGACTGTGGACGTCAACAAAATTAAAAACAGAAGCCCACTTAAAGCACCAGAGGAAGGATTCCAGCGATGTACAGCACAGCCTCGAAGATTTATTAAACGTCTTTCAACATTGTAATCCAGATTTTCGCAGTGGATTTGGACCATGATAGCTACACGGTGGGCTCGCTTAAAAGCAGTAGCTGCGTTGGTGAGCGTCTGGGTGTGAGCGTTGACCAGGTTTTAAACTAGTTCACACTCTATTTATTCGTCCATGGGGCATTCTTGTCCCCAGAGGCCGCGCTGCTTTTGGTCAGCACCAAGAATCGCGACCTCTACCTAAGTACTTCATGTATCCCTTGCAGATATTATAGTGTATCTAGTACACTATAATAGGGATAAATACACTATGCTACGTTCTAAATACACTATGATAAGGGATACACCAAGTACTTACCGACCTCTGGCCAGGAAGTCCGCGATTCACAGACCTCACGGACTTCCCGTCACTCTGCGCATGCTCAAAGTCAAGTCTGACAAATCTGATTGGTTCTAGTCTCAATCTATTGTGTTTGCAAAGCCATTCAAAACCAGAATGTCGTTAGACCGAGCAAGAGGTCGCGATTCTTGGTGCTGACCAAAAGGATCGCGGCCTCTGGGGACGGGAATGGTCCATGGCGCTGGACTGTGGTTATTTCAAAGGAACGAATGGTTACTCATGATTGTTTCTCTAACGTTTGGCGTAGGAAAAACTGCTCGTGGGGTAACAATCAGGGGACACATGAGGGGGAAAACTTCATTGATATTTCAAGATATTTTGCTCGGTTATGCTTCATTCATCACTGTATTCTATGCAAATTTCTTGTATGTGAAATAGACTAAAGACAGTATAACATTGTGGACCAATAGAGTGAACACGATCTATTGGTCAAGGGTGTTATATTTTGAACGTGTACCAAAGAAATGATCACGTTCTCTTTAGTTAGAAACCTTAATTATGATAATTTCTGTTGCCTAGAGATTTAGTGCTTTGTTAGCAATTTTATTTAAGTAAAATTCTGTCTACTAGATCTGACCAAAAAAGAGAATTTTCGATTGTACTTTTCGCGACAAGGGAATATTTTATTAATATCCTGACTACTGTAGTTACTCGTTAAACAATGACATCAAGGACCGGAGCTGGTACCAGGCCAACCGAGGCGCATGCCTCCCTAATCTCTTTCGCTTTTGTTGTTTATATTCATCATAAACACTCTTAATACCTACAAAGAGAACTCAAACATGGACCGATTGCCTCAGTCAAAAGTTTTTCATGGACATTGCCTCAATAATGAGTTTCTTCTACCTACGGCCCTCACATCTCTTAAAAACTTAAAAACTTTTGAATGTTCTGTTTGCGAGAATGGAGTAATTTCATGATGATAGCCTGGCTAGTGTAGTTGTTGGTGAAACAATTACATCTCACGTGGGACAGTGACTCAATCGTTGCAATGTTATATATCAATGCCATCGATTCATAAGGATGGGTAACTGATTTTATTTCTGTCCAATATTATCGGGTTAGATGAGAGCAGAACGGAAGATAATTGTCTTTTGCGTTTTTAGTGAGAATGGATAATTTTATTCATAGCCTGACAAATAGCGTTGTTGATACGTTATTTGCATCTCAGTATTTTACAGTGACTCGTTTGAAGTTTCTCAATTCCATCGATTGATAAAGATGGATATAACTACCTTTTATTCACCTCCTGACAAGATGAGTTGTTGATCTTACCATACAAAGAAAACGGTTACCAGAAGGGCAACATGAACACATTGCGTGTACCACCTGTTCTGATCTTGAAAAAGCCAAAATATCGTGACTATTATGTGGTAAAACACGATTAAATCTCTATCCATTGTAAATTTACGCTCCCTTTTCGATTAGATGTACTATTTCCGGAGCTTTTCAAGTTTAAAAAATTCTAAAATATGCTAATTAGGGCAGAGACCTTAAATGTTTGAAATAAAAGTCGCTGCTTAACAGGCATTATGGCGCGTCAGCGCATGTTGCTTAAGCTATGCTTATACGCTAGTACAAACCAGCTTACTCAACCTTTAATTTCGTTTGAGTCGTGTATACATATAAACAATAGAAGAAAAGAAGATTCATTCATGCATTTTAAGCAGAAGATTAGCTGTGGTGAGCTATATTTTGCTCGAAGGTGTGCCCTGAAACGACCTGTTACGTATTCGTTGTGATCAATTTTTCATAACAGCACTCTGAGTAAACAATTATTTTGAGAATGGGAAAAGTCAGTGTTGTTTTTTTTTTAAATGAGATCTAACTCATAAACATTTTACTTATTAAAATTAATTCTGTAGTGTAAATTTAAGTCCTAATTTAACCCATGAATAACCCACTGGGCGTTAGCCCTAGTAAAGGGAATCAGGGAGCCACACGAGGTCAAGAAAAAATCTTTTGACCTCGGTGGGAATCGAACCCACGACCTCCGGAATAGGTCTACCGTCACTCTGCCGACTGAGCTACGAGGTCGGACAGAGAAAGTCGGGGTCGATTTAGGTGGTGAATCGCGGCGAAGAGAAAGTAAGGGTACATATGAATGTTGGGCCGCGTAGCACTATGAACACGAATGATGTAACAGAGAATTAACTCTGAAGTGTAAATTTTAGTGCTAATTTAACCCATGAATAATCCACTGGGCGTTAGCCCTAGTAAAGGGAATCAGGGAACCACACGAGGTAAAGAAAAAATCTTTTGACCTCGGTGGGAATCGAACCCACGACCTCCGGACTAGATCTACCGTTACTCTGCCGACTGAGCTACTAGGTCGGGCAGAGAAAGTCGGGCCGGGGTCGATTTAGGTGGTGAATCGCGGCGAAGAGAAAGTAAGGGTACATATGAATGTTGTGCCGCGTAGCACTATGAACAAAAATAATGGAACAGAGAATTAACTCTGAAGTGTAAATTTAAGTGCTAAATTAACCCATGAATTAAATTAGCACTTAAATTTACACTTCAGAGTTAATTATCTGTTCCATTATTTCTGTTCATAGTGCTACGCGGCACAACATTCGTATGTGAAAAAGATGAAAGACAGTATAACATTGTGGACCAATAGAGTGAACACGATCTATCAGTCAGGGGTGCTATATTTTGAACCAGTAAACACTGGGATTCTTAAATAAAAGGTGTACCAAAGAAATGATCACGTCCTCTTTAGTTAGAAAACCTTAATTATGCTAATTTCTGTTGCCTAGAGATTTAGTGCTTTGTTAGCAATTTTATTTGAGTAAACTTTTGTATACTAGATCTGACCAAAAAAAGCGAATTTTCGATTGTACTTTTCGCCACAATGGAATATTTTATTAATATCCTGACTAGTGTAGTTACTCGTCTAACAATGACATCTAGGACCGGAGCTGGTACCAGGCCATCCGAGGCGCATGCCTCCATCGTCTCTTTCGCTTTTGTTGTTTATATTCATCATAAACACTCCTAATACCTAGAAAGAGAACTCAACCATGGACCGATTGCCTCAGTGAAAAGTTTTTCATGGACATTGCCTCAATAATAAGTTTTTTTCTGGCTACGGCCCTCACATCTCATAAGAACAGTGACTTGATCCTTACAAGTTTGTCAATGCCATCTATTCATGAATAACAGACTTTTACCAACAAAGTGACAAGCAGAATTGTTTATCTGATAATCCCCAAAGGATGGTATAGAAA
The DNA here is from genome assembly GCA_022496165.2 of Catalaphyllia jardinei. NCBI lineage: Eukaryota > Metazoa > Cnidaria > Anthozoa > Scleractinia > Caryophylliidae > Catalaphyllia > Catalaphyllia jardinei. The sequence continues at coordinate 2,474 of JAEMPF020033576.1, read as the reverse complement.
ATATTGCATGAATAGGCTGTGGGTACTCCTTGTTCTGAAAACTTAATATCACAGAGATTCTGATTTTTCCAGGTAGAATTTAGGCTGGTGTTCACCGTGGTATAAGAAAACACATGGAGGCACTAAGGCGCTGTTAAGCATCAATTTTCTTAGAAAATGTTTCGAACAAAACTCACAAGTCATTAAAATCTTACTACGTTGGCACAATTAATGTTTAAACGCAAGTGAAAACCAAATTTTATTCTGGATTTTTTTTCCTGTTGATAAAAACTTCATATAAATCGTTCGATATATAATAAAGGAAAATAAAATGCATTACATTATCGATCATGTGGAATTCAAGCAGAAGTTCATTGCCCATGCACTTGTTAATAAAACATATATGTTCATGATCAGTTTAAAGAAAGTCATCATCATCATCAAAACTTCTGACCAGAATGCATGGATAACCTTTGTTTTCTATTTCTAAGCTATAGCCTTGAGAACACCCATTTCGCAATTACAGCGCGGCAGTATATGATTGGCTCCCTCTAATGAATGACGTGGGACCGAGCAGTTGCAAGTCGTGTCTTGTTGTTCGGAGTGCTTAGAGGATTTAAATTGGCTAAATTACTGCAAGCTGGATTTGCTCACTGTGAGTGTAACTCTTCCAATTATTTTAGTTATTTTAAATGATTCGTTCATTTCGCCCCTCATAGTTAACTATCACTGCAGTACAATGTAGCCGAAATAGTACGTATACAGTATCTGCTTTTGTGTTTGTGCCTATTTATCGGAAAATGGTTCGAGGTAATTTAAGAGTTCAATTCATCTTCACTAACATTATCATACTAAAGTCTTAGATTAAACTAAAAAGGGGCATGTTAAATTGGCTCGCTTCGATATCAATTGACCGGTACCTTGCCCTGCCGGCTTGTTTTCCCCGGTGATGTGATTTAGGGGGTGTGTGGTTAGGGGAGTGGAGGGAGGGGGGGGGTTGTGAAAGGGTCCCGTACTTAAGATCCGCCACAGTAACCATGTGACGATTAAAAATAATTTCATAAATTATAGGCTGATTGCTGCTCAGTCTAATACGGGTCTTATCATCTTCACTTACAGGTACCTGTGTTCACTTTCTCATCAGGAGTTTGACCGCGATAAGCGTCTCCTTGTCGCTCCTTTTAATCTCAAGAGTTTTTTATTATCTTTATTTCATAGATCAAAAACAGGGGTAGCAAACAAGGCTCAAGATGCCTTCAGTAAAGGTGGAAAGATTTCTGGTTAGGGTGCCGCACAAGCGCCTCTCTCTTATGGGCTGAATGCAATCCTGGGACACATGAGGGAAAAAAAACTACATCAAGATTTCATTATATTTTGATCGGTTATGCTTCGTTCATCAACTCGATGCAAATTTCTTGTATGCATGTGAAATAGACTAAAGGTGGTATAATATTGTGGATCAAGAGACTATATTATATTTTGGGTCAGTGAACAGTGGGATTAAAAAATAAAGGAGTAGAAATGCAGTGATCACGTTCTCTTTCATTTGAAATTCTGTAAACCTTAGTAATAATACCTTAAATTGTTTTTGTCTTAAGTAGCTAATATGTTAATTTTTCTTGTCAAGGGATTTGGTGCTTTCAGTCATTTGTGTAAAATTTAGTCGAGACGCAGGCAGAAGGCAGCTACAGAATATTGAAAATACAGTGGTCCATTTCAGGACTCGGGCAGTTGGTTTCTCTTACGCCGGCAAACGAGAGAAAACACTGGGAGCAACCCACGGTCTGCTTTTCGATTGAGCATGCGCAATTTCATCACGGCTTACGTAATGCATTGTCAATTTTATTTGTCAATTATTTTTCGCTGGAAGCATTTCCGTACGAAAGAATACAAGTTTGTCACCAAAAGCACTGACAAAAGAACGATTCAAACCTTCTTCGAAGTATTGTTAATATCTAGTTTGTGATCTAAATATAAAACTTAAATTTAAGGCTTTCTTGTCATCTCTTGTGCGGGATTGCTGAGCTGTACACGTTAAACGCAACACTCTAAACAACACTGAATTCGAAACAATATGATTATGAAATACGATCGAAACCAGGCTTGTAAAACCTCCTTTAAGCGACTGTGGACGTCAACAAAATTAAAAACAGAAGCTCACCCAAAGCACCAGAGGAAGGATTCCGGCGATGTACAGCACAGTCTCGAAGACTTATGAAACGTCTTTCAACATTGTAATCCAGATTTTCGCAGTCAATTTGGACTTTGATAGCTACCCGGTGGGCTAGCTTAAAGGCAGCAGCTGTGTTGGAGAGCGTCTGAGTGTGAGCCTTGACCAGGTTTTAAACTAGTTTATACCGGTTCACAGTCTATTTTTTCGTCCATGGCGCTGGGCGGGGGTTAATTCAAAGGAACGAACGGTTACGCGCAGTGGTTTGTCTAACGTTTGGCGTAGGAGAAACCAAATGCTCGTGGGATAGCAATCAGGGGACACA
>JAEMPF020033575.1:0-11858 GCA_022496165.2 Catalaphyllia jardinei | reverse complement strand
GATGCATCCGACCTGGGCGTTTAGCCATAGTAAGGGTTCTTGAACCTCGTCTAGCTTCGGAACTAAAGACATAGCATTCGCTAGCATTACACTAGGAACGAAATGCACTGAAGCTCGGTTTTGGTGGCTAGGTTTCGTCTTGGAAACTGCAACAAGGTTATTAAAATTCACTCCACGCGTTAGATGCGGATTTGCATACTGAGATCGCGGAGACCAAATCGCAGGAATGTTAACCTGTTTCCTAGCTTCTTCGGCTCTTGTCTTCACGCCAGCTCTTTTTCCTCTCTTAAGGTAGCCAAAGGTCGTCATAAAACTGAAAAAGTGAGTCACTTCATTAAAATAGAGACCGTGAAGAGATGTAAATCCGCTCTGTTGATTCTGCGAGGATTGTGATGCTTGAGCGGTTCCAAGAATTACGATGAAAATTACTCCAAAATGGAGCTCGAAACGAACTAAATACGAACGGAAAGGGTGCATTGCGCTTCGAAATCCATTTATCGTCAGATGTGGCTTGTGGAGATGACGGGATGAAATTTGCCGAGACAAACTCTAAGCATGTGCAGCCGTGACTGGCGCTTACAAGTGCTATTCCAGTTCAAGAATAGGGCGAATAAGGGTGAAATAGGGTGAAAAAGGGTGAATAACTTCTTCAGGATGATCAATCTCTTTGCTATTTTTCCATCTGAGGATGGTAAGCAGTTGCTTTCTTGCTTATATGTAGCAATTTTCTAGGTAAAGCCATGGCAGATCGACTGAGGGGTCTATCCAATGATTACAAAGTCAAGTCCCTTTTGACCAAAGAAATTTGTTTGAAGATGGAAGAATTGATGAGTGATGTCATGCACCAGCGCAACATGTGGAAAGATCAATTTTTCTTTAAGGCCATTGAGGCAGACAGCAATGCATTATGCAGTGCCTGTAAAGAAGATATGTGCCAGCCCTTTTATGTAAGGGAGAATGAAGAGGGAGCCTTGAAATGGAGACCCGGTAAAGCTAATGACTGTTGGTGGCGTAATTGTAAGATTTAATCATGGAAGTCCTTCGAGGAGGAGTACCATGAGGACTATATCCAGGACATTAAGACTGACGAGTTTGTTTCTTCAGACGAATCGGATTAAGTGTTTTAGCCTTTGTTACTCTTTTTGGGAAAGCCAGTCAGTGATCATTTCCTTTTCGAACCAATTAGAAACCGTTTTGGTGTACATATAATTTGAATAAAGTTTGAATTTGACTTTAGTCATGTCTCATGGTACAAGTCCACTTCCTCCTCCCTCTCCTCCTCCTCCTCATTCTCCACCACCTCCTCCTCCTCATTCTCCACCACCTCCTCCTCCCACTCCTCCTACCACTCCTCCTCCCACTCCTCCTCCCCCTCCCAATCCTCCCACCACTCCACCCCTCCTTTCTGTGATGCAAATTGAGTAGCATGAATGAAAATTGCAAAGTAATGTTTGCTTGAGCCAACGGCGTCGGTAGCTAAAACAAAAGCGGAAGAAGTTTTGTAGTCAACAAATAAATCGAGTTCGATCTCAATAAGCACCCAATGAAACACAACAATAACTTATACCAAATTAAACCTTAAATTAGAGAGCAAACGTTTATTGATGTTTCTGTGATGCGAATTGAGTAGCACAAATGAAAATTGTGAAGTAATGTTTACTTGAGCTAACGGCGTTGGTAGCTAACACAAAAGCGAAAGAAGTTTTGTAGTCAACAAATAAGTCGAGTTCGATCTCGATAAATACCCAACGAAACACAACAAAACTTATACCAAATTAAACCTTAAATTAGAGAGAAAACGTTTATTGATGTTTCTGTGATGCGAATTGAGTAGCGTGACTGAAAATTACGAAGTAAGATTTGCTTGAGCTAGCGGCGTCAGTTCCCAAATAGAGCAACCAAAGGAAAGAAGCGTGACAAGAAATTCAATACCATTAATTAAACTGTTGACTGTTTTTAAGTGAACTTTGAAACAGGATCTCAGTACTAATATTCTTTAACTGTAAGGCATCTAAGGTCGCCTCTTTTAAGACTAACAGAGTACAATGTATGTGTATTTTTTTCTTTAAAGTTTTAGATGTGAGAAATAGTTAATTTGAAGAAAACATCCGGTATTTCCCATTGAAAAATTTCTATCTCTTGTACTACCTAGGAATGTGATAATAACACCTTATTATCCAATTTCCGCTCTCTTATCTGTCAAGTGATCACTTACGGTTGGTTAAAAAGTAAAAACAAATTTCAAACTTTTAGCTCTAAAAAAAGTATTCGAAGTCATTTAATTGCATACAAGAGGTTGCAGATATAGTGATTTGACGTGGAAATTTTTCTTCGTATTTTGGAAAACTGGTTGCTGAGCAGAGATGGTCGCTTACAGTAGGTGGTCGCAACCGGATGTTCGCCTATATCATAAAAAGAAAACTGGTATACAACGCATCTGGTTTTTTTTATTAGAACCCTAAAGCGTGTCTTTATTTTCGTTTCTCCAATGTTTGTTTGGTGTACATCTCTTCTGGGTTATATGGATTCTGCCCATAAAGAATACGACTGCCAATCTCGTAAACCAAGCGTTACTGGGAGCACATTGTAACTTGTTGTGGATTTTATCTTCTTATATCAGGCGGCATACTGTCACGCAATCCCCATAAATATAAATATCTAGGCGGGGACGGAGGGGGGTACTGCCATATATGGGCTATATAGGTATGTGCCGCTGTGAAGGGTATGGTTTTCAAGCAGTTTATTCTAGAATATAAATCAGAGAGTTTGCATCTAGAATAGGGTATCATTTTGCACGTACGAAACTGACCAGTTGGCTGACGATTTTATCTAGGCTAAGAAAACCAGGAACTGGTACTCAAAATATAAAAAAGTGAAATCGGCAAGTTTAAATTTTCACTACTCAGCCTCAACAGCGTTGAAAGATGACTATCAAAATGCTACTGGATATTATAACTGTCAAAAATCGGGTTTCAGACGGAAATCGGTGGTATTAATACTGGCTAAAATTAAACAATATTGTCTTGATAATGCATACGTACATGCTCGCACGCGACGACGGACACCTGGTGCTGGTCCCGGCCGTTTCTCAGTCATTTTACTATAACCAAACTCTCTAATAAGACGGACACCTCCATAAGACGGCCAACGGACATTTTGAAATGGTCAACAGACACTTGTGAGGTGCTACATGGTCGTATTCACTGTAAACAGGTTCAGCATTATTATCTTAAAATTCCTGGGGTCATGTTTTGATCTTACGACGTTCAGAAATAATTGCCGAGGATTTTTCGACCCTCGATTAAAGTCATAAGCAAGTGAAATGTTGCAACGACACATGATACCACTAAGGCGTCAATGTAAAATAAAACAGAAACCGGAAACTCGAATAAATACGAAATTATGATTTGACGACGTTCAAAAATAATTGTGAAGAATTTTTCGACCCTCGACTAGTTACCCTCGACCCTCGACCAAAAGGCAAACTCAAATTACAGAGGTGTCAAATTCTGTGAAGCTACGTGAAGTTAACAGCTGAAACCATGCAAACCTATGACCTCTAAAGATGTTAAAACGCGGTCAAAAGGCTCCACTCTACTCATAGTTTCCATTTTTCCTAACAACATGGAATACAGTATCCCTCAGAAACATGCGTGAAGGTCGAGAGATCGAAAATTAAAATAAAACGGCAAATACACAGTTACAGACAGTTTTCTAGAACCGTTGGAGTCTTGTAGGCGCATCACATACATTGATTTATTTATTAAATAGGACACAATAAAAGCTGCATTTTTCTTTTTCAAGCCTCCTTTCGGCCGAATATAAATTCAGTTTATCAGCAATGATGGCGAAAAGCATATCACGACCAGTCGGCTTTCGGCTTCGTGCTCTGTTTAGTTCAGCTCAGTGAAACTTCAGTAAATCTTTCCACCATCTCTCTCCCGGCGGGGCTAAAGTACAGGTCACAGGTCACAGGTCACAAAAAAAATACTTGTGAATTTGCAGTGAGTTCGTATTTGGTTCGTATTATTTGCTTTGTATGTTTTTAGTTTGTATTCTCTATTCATACCTACTAACCTGATGATGTCGTCCTATTTCTCTAATTTCCTAGTTTGAGATTTCAAGATTCTTTAGCACTACTTGCTCTAGTAAAAATTATTTGCTAATGGTTTACCAGGACATTAGTAATGGTCTCTAATAGTCCTTATATCCACCCTACCCTGAATTAGAAGTCGAGCACATGGCCGCACAAATGGCCGATTATAAGGTGAGTTGTCGCTTTCTTTTAGTTTTTTAGAGGATCTTGTACTTTTATTACCATATTTTAACCACATATAAAAGCTCTTGGTTAGTGAAATAGCATCGTGTGCGTTTTACTACCACAAGATCATATCACTGATGTACACGCATCTTTTATGAAAAAAGACTGCTTTCTTTATTGCGATTGAGCGCCAAGACGTCGATCAAAATAGCCACCCAAGGCACGTCAAAAGTGACTATATTTCTTAGTATATTGTCTATTCTTTTAACCCTTACCAAACTCCGAAAGTCCCCAAATGGTATTCCATTGGTATAAAAGAAAAACTACTGTAAACAGTGTGTGAAAGAAGCATGGACGGTATAAAAGTACTTGGGTGTTTTTGTTTTATAACTGAATGATTCCGATCTGTAGGTATGTCGATTTCATGTGAGAGTCGAAATTAAACCTCTGTTACACAGTACCACAACACTATTATTTATTTTGCTATTTTGAAATTAAAGATGGAAACACCACTATTTCTAAAACCATAGTGGAAGAAAACAATTTTATTACATGAGATTAACTGTCACTAGTGTTTAGTGCTTAAAGAACTGACAAAATATTCATTATGAAAATTTAAAATACTCAGTTACAATTCCAAATGCGGTCAAATTATTTATGATTATGAAAGGGTTTATCCCTTCAGTATAAAAACCACTAACTTAAGAAACGTGAACGCCAACACCAAAAAAGTTTAAAGCCAAACATTTAGGCTAAAATATTTCTTGAAATCTCAAACTAGGAATCTTAGAGAAATATGACATCATCGTGTTAGTAGGTTAATACGAAATAAATAGATACGAACCAAATACGAACTCACCGCAGATTCACAGGTATTTTTTATTGTGACCTGTAACCTGTGACCTGTGACCTGTAACCGGTGACCTGTGACCTGTACTTTAGCCCTGCCGTCTCTCTCCTTCGGAAAGTGACTTCGGCTTTCAGTGACAAAGGCCCTGAACATTCGCTCCTCCATAATAGACCAGAGTAGACGTGGTTTTGATCCATTCCAGTGTATTAAAAGATGACTCAAAGATCTTCTATACGCAGCCTTGGCGGCGGTGTGCAATTATTCTTTTGCCTTCTTGAGGAGATTTTTACAATATGTAACGTTCCTAACTGAACCAGACCACACAACCTACAGCAACTTGGATTTCCACTATCAGATGATGGATACGTTTTCCTCGGCCTTGGCAAAATATCACCGCCGTTGCTGGTTTATTTTGGTGATAACATATTCAGCACTCCCGTAGGTTAAGTATAGACAAAATTCCTACTAGTCTGCTAAAATCTGGCAGACACGTGACCAGACCAAACCAGGGTCTCTCCTCGCTCGCCTCAGAGGGCGTTTAGATGAGAGACCCTGGGAACGAGGTTGTTTCACTCGCGGCTTCACCGTTCGCAAATTTCCTCGCGAGACGCGAGGGAAAAAATGGCGGCTCCGTTGCAAAACATCGCTCGCTCGCGAATCCCGCCAGCTACGCAGGCTAGTTACTTTCAATATTTTACTTTACGTATGTGTGGGGCGCTAGAACTTGTATGTGGGGCGCTCAAACCAGGGGCGCTCGAACTTTGGGGCGCTCAAACCGCAATTCCTTTGAAAGCTCTGATACAATATTGTGGATATTCTCTTTGGAAACTATCTTTATCTGTAAATCGGGAACTACGCAAAGTCCACAGCCATTTCAGGTCAGCATTTTTTCCGCTAATAAACAGGAAAATGTCAGTCTCATAGTTAAACGGTCTTTCAGCTGTTTACGTACAAAGCATGTCGAATATATCCAAAGATGGTCGAAACATGTCGCCTAAATGCAAGTAACAATGAAAGCGGGTGTCAGAAGAAAAGCAACCTTACCTTCCACCTTTCTTCTTTCTGTTGTCGAGTCCTACAGCTCCGCCATCTCAACCCGGCCCTCAACCATGTGACCAACGACTCAACCTTTGTGATCAGCGGGTTTACCTGAAAGATTTTAGTTGTTGTATAACTGACACCAGGAGACACCAACCTCTGGCACAGAGCGGTTTTTAAATTCATTTTTTTTTTTTTTTTTTTTTTTTTTTTTTTTTTTTTTTTTCGGGAGCATGCGCGTCACCGAAGAGGTCGGACGTGTTCTGTGAGCAGCAAGTTCTCCCGTCCTCAAATTCAACCGAGAATAATTATGCGACTACTCTTCTAATAATAAGTGGCAGGTTCTTTTTATGACAGGCAAGGAAAAGAAGCTCGTCCAGCGCGGCAAACATAAAAGAGGTGAGAGGGGTTCGAGTGAGGAAGGAAACAGCGCCGCCAAGAAGCAGAATATGGCGACTAGCGAGGCGAACCCAAATAATGACGAGGTTGAAGATGTTTTCGAACAGAGCGAAGAGGAAGAGACAAGCCTTAACGATTTAAAAGCTTTGCTGGAAGGGGTTCAGCAAACGCTTCTGGAAATGCGCACCGAGAACCAACGACTGGCGGCTGAAATCACGGAGCTGAAGTGTTCCTTCAAGAAGCATTCAATGGAAATAAGCTCCTTAAAGGCAGCTTTGGAAAAGGAGCAGAACGAAAACGTGGAGTTAAAAAAGTCATTAAACAAGTTAAAGATAAAATTCGACACTCACGAGCGTGAAATCAACGAGCTGTACGGTCAACAAGACGATATTGAGCAGTATACTCGTAAACATTCGCTCGAAATACATGGTATCCCTGAAAATCTGTACACATCAACGGATGACGTGGTCATGAAGCTTGGTGAGCGACTAGACGTTCCTATTGCGAAAGAAGAAATCGATATCTCACACAAATTGTACAACGGAAAAAACCAACCGAAGAGTATTATAGTTAAATTTATTAGCTACAGAAAGAAGGCCCAGCTTTATAGAAAGCGAACTGGACTTAAGAACGTAAAGATTTCAGAACTGTTCGCAAACCCCTCAGTTGCTGATGCTACACAATCCACGCGAATTTTCATCAATGAAAATTTAACTCAGTACAGAAGAAAGATCATGAAAAAAGCTAACCAGATGAAGAAAGAGGGGACGATTCAAAGTGCCTGGTCTTTAGACGGTAAACTTTACGTCAAAACATCTCCAAGTGGTACTCCCACAAGAATTTACTGTGAAGAAGACCTGAACAATCTATAATTCTATTGGTAAGTCACCTATGTCGCTACGGCAATTTCACCAGCATCTCGATTCTAATCAATCAAAAATCAGTGAGGATAGGAAATGCTAAATGACTCTTCTGGGCTGCATGCAAACAGTTTATATCGTTGTAAATATGTTCCGTGATTCTATTTTCTGTTTGCTGTGTTATGTTTTTGTTTCCAAATCTTCTGCAATTTACGTATACGACTCAGTGATAACTTCTTACTTTATAACCCCCTTTGTCATAGTGTTTTTTACAAGGTCAAATCATGATCGTACTAGGCAAATGTAACGTGATTTCTCTAAACGTTAGAGGTTTAAGAAATCGCGTAAAAAGGAGAAGCATTTTCTGTTTTTTAAAAGATCAAAATTGTGACGCATATTTTCTACAAGAGACGTACTCTGAACCGAACGATGAAAATATTTGGAAAAGTGAATGGGGAGGTGACATTTTCTTTTCACATGGATCAATACACAGTAGAGGTGTTTGCATCCTGTTGAATCCTTCACTGAATTGTGTCGTTAGAAATTTTCACAAGGATCAAATTGGAAGAATCACCTCCATTGATTTGAATTTCAATGCAAAGAATCTCTCTTTGTGCAATGTATATGCCCCAAATGACCTGCGGCAACAGCAAGAATTTATACATAGTTTAAATACATATTTGATGTCTAACACAGATGTTGAAAATCTTATAATAGGAGGTGATTGGAACATTTCACTGCAAGCTATTGACAAAAAGGGCGGAAACCCTTGGAAACCAACTGTCTCTAGGGACCTGTTGATGACAATGATGAAGGAATTCGATTTAGTCGATGTTTACAGAGAGAAAAATCCAACAAATAAAAGCTATACCTACGAATCAAAAGCGCTTAAACTTTGCTCGCGCATTGATTTCTTCCTAATACCGCAACATCAAATCAGTTGGGTTGAACAAATAGAAACTGTGGTTTCTAACGCCCCAGACCATAAGGCAGTAAAACTCAAATTGAATGGCTCGAACAATAAAAGAGGTCCAGGATTATGGAAATTTAATAACTCTCTCCTGGATGACGAAGATTATGTAACTTTAATTAGAGAAAATTATTTTCCTATTAGTGAAAAATATTCTGGACAAGAAGATAAAAGGCTGAAATGGGAATTAGTTAAGATGGAGCTGAGAGGTTTGACAATCCCTTATGCAATAAATAAAGCAAAAAATATTCGTAGAAAAGAGAGAGATCTCCAAAAGAGACTGGACGATCTAGACCAATCCATTTCTAGCGGTAGCGGTGCCGACAGCCACCGAGAAAACGGCTTAGAAGCTGAACATAACCAGTTGAAACAGGAACTATGTCTCATCTATGAAAACAGAGGAAGGGGCTCAATTGTTCGCTCTAAAACAAGATGGATTGAGCAGGGTGAAAAACCGACCAAATATTTCTTCAACCTAGAGAAACGAAATTACAGTCATAAAACAATAAAGGAGTTGAAGCATCCGGGGGGTAAGTCGGTGACCAAAGAAAAACAAATACTTGAGAAAATTGAGATATTTTATAAAGAGCTCTATACTTCTACCACTAGCTTTGAAAATGCGCAATTCATAAGTTTTATTGAAAAATTAGAATTACCTAGACTCGAAGATTCGATGAGTAGTAAGTTAGAAGGAGATATCACTCTCAAGGAGTGCAAAGATATTTTATCCACATTCAGCAGAGGTAAATCACCAGGCGAAGATGGATTCACTTGGGAATTCTACAACTGTTTTTTTGATTTACTGGGTAAGGATCTTGTTGATAGTTTCAACGCTTCGTACAGAGTGGGTGAATTGGCACCCTCACAACGGAGAGGTGTAATTACTCTTATACCCAAAGAGGACTCCGACCTCTCCTCACTCGCTAATTGGCGCCCAATAACGTTACTAAACGTAGACTACAAAATTGCATCAAAAGTTATTACCAAGAGACTGGAAAAAGTCTTAACCCTGCTAATTAATCCTGATCAAACAGGTTTCATAAAAGGTAGATACATCGGTCAAAACATCAGGCTAATAAATGACATCCTTGAACAAACAAAGCTTCGTAACATTCCAGGTATACTTTTACAGCTTGATTTTCGAAAGGCTTTCGACACAATTGAATGGAAATTTATACAAAGAACGATTCAGCTTTTTAATTTTGGTGAAAGCATTCAACGCTGGATTTCCATATTTTATGTTAACTCAGAGAGTGCAGTCCTAAACAATGGTTTCTGCACTAATTATTTTCGCTTGTCAAGAGGAGTGAGGCAAGGTTGTCCTCTATCCCCATGTCTATTTATCTTGGCCGCGGAATTACTAGCGTGCAAAATCAGGCAAGATAAAGAAATTCAGGGTATAAATATTTTCGGTAAGGAATTAAAACTAAGCCAATTTGCTGATGATACCACGCTTTTTAACAGTAGCTGTAACTCGATCAACAAGGCAATTGCTGTATTGGAAAATTTTGGCGATATTTCTGGCCTGAAATTGAACCCTTCGAAAACTAAAGCTTTGTGGCTGGGACCGTGGAGGCATAGACAAGACAAACCCTTTGGATTTCAATGGCCAGAAAAACCAATTCGTGTGCTGGGCACTTTTATCTCCTATAATGAGAAAGAAAATGAAAAATACAACTTTACGTTAAAATTGCAAAAGTTGAAGTCCATCCTTGACATATGGAACTGTCGGAGTCTTACAATATTTGGAAGGTGCCTAATAGCTAAAAGTCTTGGCATCTCACAATTGATACGCTCTTTATCCAGCCTTGATGTTCCTCTCGAATATCTCAACGCTGTGAATTCGGCCATATTTAAATTTATTTGGAAAAATAAAAAGGACAAAATTAAGCGTAAAGTGATGTTTTTAGATTACGACCAAGGAGGTCTACGAGCACCAAGTATATATGCCTTATCAAAATCATTGAAGCTAGCTTGGATCTCTAGACTGTTAGCTGTTGACTATGGAAGTGGTGAATCTTGGAAGGCGATTCCTAACTATTTTTTCGAAAGATACGGGGGCCTAAATTTCATATTACGATGCAATTATGACAAGAAATTTCTTGATCAGATTGAGCTACCTCAGTTCTATAAATTGATTCTCCTGTATTTCTTGGAACTGAAAGAATTTTTTCCTAATCAGTCCGGCCAAGAAAAAATCTTATTTAACAACAAAGATATTTTAATCCACGGTCACAGCATTTTCTACAGGAACTGGTACGATCGCGGCGTCTATCTGGTGCAGGATCTTCTCAAAACAGATGGGAATTTTCTTTCTTATTCAGAATTCATCCAAAAATATGACCTTAAATGCAACTTTCTTATCTACTTTCAAGTAGTTTCTGCTATTCCTAGACACTTTGTAGAAAGTGCGAGGGCTAATCCCACGGACAGATCAGATATGCTGTTAAATAGCATGTTTCAGTTCTCCCCAGAGATCTCTTTAAATTTAACCAAAATGAAAAATAGAGACTATTATTGGCTCCTCATAAACAAAGAACCAGTTGAGCTGAAGGCTCTTTCTAAATGGGAAAGAGACCTGCAAATTGATCAAGAATCTCTGAAAACCTTTTTTTCCCGCTCGAAATGTGTTTGTAAAGATAACAAACTTAAGGAATTTTATTTCAAACTTTTACATAGAATAGTAGTCACCAGGAAGGAGTTATTCCTCTTTGGATTGGCGGAAGACGCAAAGTGCCCATATTGTGAAATGAATGATTCCATAATTCACACCTTCCATAGCTGTAATTGGAGCCAATTATTCTTTTTAGAGGTGATAAAATGGTTCAACAAAGAAAATGTCACCTCCGTCGGTCTTTTACCAACCGAACTAATTTTTGGTATGAAAGTTGACACTTCAAGCAAGGAATCAAACATTATCAGAAAGTTAAACTTCACCTTTTTATATGCCAAATATTACTTGTACAATCAGAAATTAATGCATGGTGAGATATCAGTAAATGAATTCATAGCTAATCTTAAGTATAAATTTATTTTTGAAAAATTTTCCGAGTAGCCGAAACAACGATGTTAATACATGTAGGAAAGAAAGGCACTAGTTACAGAGTCAACAATTATACTTATCAACTCAGTTATTTATCTTCCTTTTTTATCTTCCTTCCCCCATTTCTTTTCTGTTTTGCTTCCCTCTACAGTTGACTTTCTTTTGTACAATCCAACTTTATTGTAATCTTCTCCTTGTTTTTTTTTTTTTAGCTGTAATTAATATTTACATGAATTTAAAGCCGATCTTTAGTGTAACTCCGAAAACAATTTTTTTTTTGTACAGTCAATCGTTGTGTAAATAGGAGGATAAGGTAGAAGTTATAGTTCCAGTTAATGATACGTGTCAATTTCGTTATATTGTATTGCAAGGATGTAAATAGTTTATCGTAATTGAGTATTGTAATGTAAATGGTGTAAACAATGTAGTTTTGTAAA
>JAEMPF020033574.1:0-11859 GCA_022496165.2 Catalaphyllia jardinei | reverse complement strand
AGCCATTTACTCGTGCTGGTAGTAGAAGACATCACGAGAGGTATACTTGTTGGAAGCGACTTGAAAATGGTCAAGACAAATTCCCTTTGGTAGACCTCCCATCGTCAACAGCAACAACACGAGTGGATGCTCCAAAGATTACACTTCCTACCGAAAAGTACCATGGGGTACCTAGTGGAATAGAGATGGGTGAAGCGTTTCGGTTCAAGACACCCTCTAGTATCTTGATTGTTGGTCCTTCCGGTTGTGGCAAGACTTGTTTCACCGAATCTTTACTCTTGGATCATTTGGAAGAACTGTTTGTAGACCCTCCCCAAACGATTCATTATTGCTACGGGATGTGGCAAGATGGATTCCGAGACATGAAAGACGCGGGTGTACAATTTCACGAAGGGGTTCCTACCACCTTCCACTTGCAAAAATGGTTCCCGAAAGGTGGTTTACTCGTGTTAGATGATCTGATGGTCGAGGGAGGTGAAGACAAAGAGTTGCTGGACTTATTCACCAAACATTCACATCACCAAAATATCACGGTGTTGTACTTGTGCCAGGATATGTTTCCACCAGGGAAATACGCAAAGAGTATTTCCAGGAACGCCCACTACATCGTAGCCTTTAAAAATCCACGAGATCAATTAGGGATGAAGAATTTACTGCTTCAAGCTTTTCCCACTTGTTGGCAAGACATGATGGACGTGTATCAAAAAGTGACCGAACGACCGTTTGGGTACACGGTACTAGATTTACATCCTGCCAGTGACGACAGGAAGCGCGTTTTTAGTCACCTCTTGACGCACGAAGGATACCAGCGCTGGCATCGACGAATTAGGAAAGAGGATGTTTGATCACTGAGCAAAAATGATATATTAAATATCACCTCCATCGTTTCGGCCTATTTGAAGCACGTTGTCTTGGGTGAAGAACAACAAGAACCATGCGTACTCCTTCAACAGATATTTTTGGTCCTGTGGAAGAAGACAATGATGAAAACATAGAAGAAGAAGAACAACAAGAAGAAGAGGTAGAAGAGGAACAGGAAGAAGAGGAGCTTGATGAGGAAGAGACTAGCAGCTCCGAAGAGGATGAAGAAGCGGACGATGACGATGAACCGGATCCGTGGCGCCCGTTACGTCACAAAGTCGAGGAAGATATCAAAGAAACCTACCTGAAAGAAGTCCAACAGCTCCTGGATAGGGGAAAATCCCAAGAGTATGCTGAAAATGCCGCTTTTAATATTCTATTACCTGTAAGTAGAAGAAGGCTACGAAGGACTTATTTAGAGCGTCTAAAATGGACTCACCATATCAAACACAATGCAATACACCGTAAAGTCATGAAGACTCTTCGACGTTTTATTGAGGAAGATGACATGGATTTTGACGAAGCAGCCGAGTCGGCAGTGGCAAAGCGGAAATTCCTGTTAAACAGACTAATGCGAAAGAAGTTACTCCCTGAGGATAATGACGAAGAGGAAGTAGAAGAGGAGGTGGAAACCTGAGTTAGCCATGTGACGCTTATAAGAGTTTGTGATTCTAGCGTGTTAATCATTATTTGTAAGACGCCACACAAGATGAATTGCTTCAATGAACTGCCGGAAAATGACCAGAAGGTTGTATGTAAAAAGGCCTACCACAAAAAGTATTATGCAAAGAACAGAGAGCGAATCCTGGCCCGACAAAAAAGATATCGTGCAGAGAACGTCGAGATTCTCAAGACCCGTCGAAAAAGATGGTATGAAAACAACAGGGAAAGGCTCGCCAGCAGCCAGAGAGCCCATTGTCAACAAAACAAGGAACACATCACAAATTACCGCAGACAATACTGTAAAAACAACAGGGAACGGCTCAACGAATATTGGAGAAGTTATTATGCCAAGAATAAGGAACGGATCAGGCAAAGACTTCGTGACCAAAAGCAAAGAAAAATAGGCCAGAATATCGTGCGTTTTCGGGCCTGGGACAAAGATTCTGAGAAACTGGAAACGAGTCTAGTTCCCAGCGATACACTTTGCGGAGTACCGACAGTCAAGACTTAAAGCTGTAATCAGTTCTCTCTTTGGTTTTCATGCTCTTATTATTCAATAAACGTCATAAATTATGCACCAGACTCTTTGTTTTGTTTATAACAATTTCATGACATAGGTATACCCCCTATCCCCCGGCTTCACAATAGTTCTTAACCATGTGATATTGCATACCCCCTATCCCCCATCTTCTCATTGGATACACGTTTTTATATACAAGTCTTTCAGACTTGAGCAAAATCATTTTACTTGTGACTAAGTTGGACACACTTTTCGCATTCTTATCTTGGCGATTATGGAACTAAGTGATCAAGAGCTGAGCATCGCTTTGGAGGAATTTGAAAGGACTATGGTTGATGTAAGTGAATTATTCTTGCCACTATTAGAGAACCGCTTAGACCGAACTATAATTTGTGTGGCTGATGAATCAGGAGCGATGCGGTTTGAAATGTTTGTTTCATCTTAGTTTAAGCGCGAACGTCTGTTTGAAATACCTTAGATGAGCCCTCGGTTTTAAATTCATTTCACGTTTCATCTCTGATTCAATATGTTAATTCTTCAACGATGGCTTAAAATGTCTTTTGTTTGTTTAAGATTCTTTTGAATGATGCTTTTCTCAAGGGAACAGTTGAGATCAATGAGTTTAGATTTGCATTTCCAATTGATGTATTTCAATTAGAAGTGCACACACCTTGATTGAAAATGGACACAGGTCCCGTCTGTAAAGAGTTAGGACTTTTTAATAAATACAATTGTTTCTCATTTGAATGACATGTGTCTAGATTAATTATCGAGTCTGAGGGGAAAATATGAAGAGACTGATCCCAGGCCTTCGAGTCCAGTGGTCCATTTTCTCGCCCAAAACAAACTCCTATTTATCAAAGTTAGTCACGTGGATTTTGAAGTCGAAAACCCTGGCGTGATTTGTGTCGCCATAGAAATCTGTGAGACCGATTCCAGTCCTCCGTTGAGGCTGGTGGGCTGTTTTCCAACATGGCCGACTTTCATGGGCGCCGCCATCTTGAATTCTTAATTCACCTCCTGATTGGCTGAAATTTGTGGCGGCCATCTTGGATTTGGAAAACAATAGAGTCTATTGTTCTCGAAACAATAGCCTATTGTCTTTCTCGGCTCCTGATTGGTTACCGTCCCTATGAGCCAGGTATAGTAGTAGAGCTCTTGCAGGTGGCTAAGACATTGCTTTTAATGGTCTTAAAAAACGAATAGTGCATGTCACTTTTAGCGTGTGGACGCATTCTCCGGTTGTATTTATGATTTCTTTTGTCTTCTAACGAGATGTTGTTTTGCGAAACCGTATCCAGAAATGGGTGTCTGCTATCCCTTGCGAGGTTGTCCAATAACGGGAGTTTCAATAATAAAGGGAATTATCGACGAAGATAAAGAAACAACGATTATGGAAAAAGTGCAACTACCTTGTCAAATCGATGTTTGTATCTGGGCCTCGTTTAGTGCCAAATCGTAAACCTTTATCTCTGCAATTTTCTCTTTGAAATGATCACTTCCGTAACGGGCACTCCCAATTCTTACTTTCAGGAGGTTTGTTGGAATCTCATAACATTTTCCAATGTTTATTCATTTATTTATTCACAACTACATTTATTCATTTAAGGTTACAGTAAATAATTAACTAAAATGTTATATAAATTTACAGTGACTAATAATAAAAATAAAAGAAGCAAGAAGGGGCTAGGACACCTTAGGAAACCGCCAGGATTATACTGAGAGGTCCTCTCGGAGATGTGTTAGGACTGTAAGACTAGTAAGGACATTGTATTGAGACTTATTTTAACAATTCGGTGGCAAGAATATAAAGACATAAAAGAGTCGGACATTTCATAAAATTAACTGAGGAATTCAAGAAGTTTTCTTCTGAAGGTGGTTAGACCTGGGGAAGACGTAATTGATACGGGAAAAGTAGTCCATATTTTTGGCCCTCGAAAGAGTATAGTGAATTGCTTGATATTAGTTCGGCAGGTATGAGGTCGAAAATGAGCTGAGGTTCTGGTATCATAATTATGAATTTGACCACTAGTCAGAAATAAATTTAGAAAGGACGAGGGCAGCAAACTTTGGTGATAGGAAAACATACATTTTTCAATATAAAAAGAATAATCTTTAAAAATATCCAGGATATTCAACTGTGCAAATAAAGATGAAGAAGGTGCAGAAGAAAAATGCTATTTAAGTTTGTGACGTAAGTAGAAAATCAAACCGCAGTACAATAAGTTAAATGCGTTTAAATAAAGTTTACGAGTCCTAAGCTTCTACGTTCGCTATAAATGATCAACTGAAAGTTTCGATATGAAAACGAAAGAGTGGTTAGTAAATGATCAGGGGCTAGTGTTATTTGCTCATGTGGGTCGCGATAAGAGATGCGCGAACGCAGGCCGAGCGTCTTGCTAGCAGAAGATTATATGTAATTTCCTTCTGCTTTGAAAACAAACCTTTTAAAAGTGCTTCTTTGTTTACAAGTTTTTGTGATTGCGGCGCGAGTGAGGGAAGTTTTGCACGAACTAAAATGTCCTTGAGTGATTTTTCCTTCCTGTAAGATACAATCGGTGACTGTTTAAAGACATGTTCAAGTCTATGTTGCTGTTGCCGGAATGATGTGGCAGTGTTTCATAAGAATGGTTTTAAGATTCGGGTGTAGCCGGGTTACAAGTGGTAACAAACGGTAAAATTTCTTTCGCCTCCCTTGTTATGTTATGCAGAGCCTCTGTTCTGTCGGAGAACTGAATTTCAGTCAGGATTTTATGAACGAGCACCGTGGGGAAGCCTCTGTTACAGAGTTTTTGTTCAAAGTCTCGTTTGTGTTTATAAATTTCTCCTTGACTGAGTTGGTTCTTAAGAGACGTAATGCTTCTCTTACTCTTTTTTCGTAATGAATGCATGGGTGGCATAATGAGAAGTATGTATACTAATAAGTCTCAGTGGGCTTGAAGAGGGTTTGTGAATCGAGAATGGCAAGAGAGGAAGGGCGAGGTCCTTTGAGCATCTCTCTGTATTGACAAAAAAAACCCAGCGCGTTCGGATGACATTTTACAAGTTAACTTGATCGTAGGGTGGAGCGAATTAGCGAAGTTAACAAAACTGGAAACGTCTGTAGGAGACTGAACTAGTACTCACTTACCAAGAGCAACAGAGACTCTGGACCGGAGACCCCTCACATTTTAATCTTGTGGACCTCTACAGCGTTACAACGTTAACAGCTACTGCTACTGGTACAACTACTGGAACTCCTTAATCTTCACAATGTATCCACTTTTATATCAGCTCTAGCTACGCCCGAGGCTAACGCCAGCAGTAAACCAGGTGGTACAAGACAAAGTACTCGGATGTAAATCCTTAATGAAAGCAGCTGACTCGATAAGGCAAGCAAAGATTAACTAACTAAAAACTACTAGGAAAGTATAATAATCTTAAGCAACAGTTAACCTTGGATCTATCTATATTGTATATATCAATACTCTCTAAGTATTGAACCGGGCAATGATTCCGCACTTCTGTCCCTTTGAACTTGAAATTGAGATGGCGGACGAGGACGAAATCTTTCGAAAAGTTCGTCGTAAAACTCAAGAATAGATGGTTGACTTTGAGAAACCCGGTTTCAGCCTTGACTTAGAAATTTTCAAAAGCACGTCGAATGATGGTGAATCAGCTCCAGCGGTGGAAACAACGAGTGCGAACGAGATAAGGTGCCAAGATGGTAGCCGTATAGCTGAACGGGAAGGCAGCAGTGACAGTCAAGAACTCGACGATTTTATTTCGACACAAAAGTCAAACAATACAATTAAGAAAACGAAGTCTGACATGAGAGCTCTGAAGCGGTTTTGTTCCACAGTTGACGAAACAAGAGAACCAGAAACTATGACAGCAAAGGAACTCGACCAACTACTTTCAAGATTTTTTAAAGATATTACAAAAGAAAATGGCGAAGAGTACAAACCGGGTTCACTCACGTCATTTCAAAGAAGCTTCCCGTGCTACTTTTTCTGAGAAGAATTTACCTTTCAATATCTTTGAAGATTTCGAGTTTTCTCGTAACCGTCAGGTCCTCGCCGCAAAACGAAAGAGCGTCGTTTGAAGTGGTTTCGGCAACAAGCCAAACGCTACTCGGGAATTAACATATAAGAACAAGAAAAGCTCTTCGAAACCAGGCAGTTCGGTGAACACGACTACTTGGTCCTGCAAAGAACCCTTTGGTGGTTTCTTTCGTTGCATTTTGGTTTTCGAGCCAGATGTGAGTCCAGAAC
The DNA here is from genome assembly GCA_022496165.2 of Catalaphyllia jardinei. NCBI lineage: Eukaryota > Metazoa > Cnidaria > Anthozoa > Scleractinia > Caryophylliidae > Catalaphyllia > Catalaphyllia jardinei. Next base: position 5,562 of record JAEMPF020033574.1, on the reverse strand, counting down.
ACTGTGCTGGGGAGAGAGGACGGAGAGAGAATCAAAAACAAGGCAAGGCAGCAGTCAAACTGGCCACAGACGACCTTTCTCTCCAAAGATATTCTATACAGGTGATGGCAGATGCCCGGTGAAATTCTACAAAGCGTTCGAGAAACACAGGCCTGATGGAATGAAGAAACCAAACGAAGAGCTGATGACCAGATCTGGTATATGTGTTCGCCACTGGGCGAATATCAACTGGGCAAGTTTTTTTCGGACGCAGTTTCTGCTGCTGGCCCTCAGCCAGGAAAAATAAAGGTCTCAAACCACTCCGTTAGGAAAACCAGCATCGGTAGATTACTTGACGCCAATTTTCATGAAAACTAAGAAATGCAGTTGAGCGGCCACAAGTTTAAGCGCATATAAATCGGCATCTTTAAGCCACCAACACCAGATGTCGGATTTGCTCAGCAGACGAAACCAGCCAGCAACATCAAGCTTTACCCACATAAATTTGGATGATTCTGTCAAGATTCCTTCTGCATCAAACATTCAGAACACTGTGACCTCCGTCAGTTCGTTATATCCGTCAACTTCAAACGCACATGAAGCCATCTTTGCTGTTGCTAACATTTCATCTGTATCGGACAGCACCTTTCGGACCGACCAAGAACGCACATCAGTAAAAAAGACGACGAAGACTAGAAATTTTCCGTCCCGCTCGATTTGCTGATACTTGATCGCTAATTCCTGCCACCTTGTCAACTTTAAGCGACGACTATTTTGCCATACCTGAGTTTCGGCATGAAACTCACCCATTAAAGACGTTAATTTTTAATTTGCTCAATACGACAAAGCCTTAAAGTAGGACACTTTGTTAAACTTATCCTTTCTTCGTTTGAGGCCTTTCAGTCACAGAGTCAAAAATCTGACTCTTCAGGACCTTACGAGAAATTACCTGTTGAATGAAAATGGTATCTCAAACTGGTGCCTGCATTGTAATGGCTTACACTTCAAACACCAAGAACTTACACGTTACGCCATTTTGTTTGTTATTTAAGACAAAACTGATAGCATATTTCATCTGCCATAAAATGTACACATGCTAAGCCCTCAGAATCGGGTCCTTTTTATTCTGTACATTTTTCGCATAATGTTAATGGATTTGTGAAAACCCTTCAAAACTTTCTTCAAGCTTGCTTGGGACCTTACTGGGAGCATATCGGCCCTCGGTCTTTTTTGTACGGACCTCGTTACGCTCGGTTCGCACTGTCAAGACCTCGAGCCGACATTCTCCCAGTACGGCCCTCGCGCTTGGTTAATAAGATATATGTATAATGCAAAGATATTTTTGTGTTTGATGACAGAAAGAATCGAAACCTGTATAATATACCAACGGATTTATAGATTTTATTGCAAATAGAACTGATTTGCGATTTCCACATAAGACGCTTATCAATATAAATACCTAGACGCTAAAATGTCCGTTGACATATAGCGAGTTATTTTCCGGTGATGTTATTGTAACTTGCTGCAACAGGAACCCACTTTTCTTACGGAAGAACCTCAGCAAAGGCCCACCAATACATCTTTTCTTGGTTTAATGAGAGAAGTTTCCGCGGACAATCGACCTACGGACTCCGTCCCAATAAGATATGTAGTTGAATATTGGTGCATCTTGGCCTCTGGATTGAACCCAGCGCATCAACAAGATTGAGGAACGAGTGTCAAGGCCCTCCATCATTCGGAAACTCAATGTAGAAGTATTCAAGGGATAGAAGGCGACAGGTTCTGGCACAGCTACAAATTAGAAAAAAAAAAATTCACAAATAAGATGAAAATACTATAGCAGTAGAAACATTCTTTAGGACAGGAAATTCCGAAAGGGCTCTGTGGTCAACTTAACCCGCCTTTTGGAGGTGGTCATTTGATGTCGAATCTGCCTCCACACGGGACTACTATAGCCTCAAAGATGCCTAAGGACTAACCACAAGGAAAAAGTCAACTTTGTTTCTTTGAGACGCTACCATTGGACACAAGGGTCGTGGGTGTTATATCATGAATGCTTTCCTGTTACCCACTATGACGTCTCACGTGACTTAATTTAAAAACTGTACAACTCTAGAGCGCTGGCAGTCTGTTTTTCTCTCACAATTCACCAGGGATTATAAGACAAGACAAACACTCGTCTAAGTGACCCTTAGAGAAAAAAAAAATCGGCTGCCAGAAGTCAAGTATAACTCGTGATGGCTAGCCTGCGTTGCTGGCAAGACTTTGTTTTAGCGGAAAAGCCGAAAGTAAACACGAGTGGCAAAGTCGCAATGGAATTGGTGAGGAGTCGAGTTAATTTTCAGTCACGATATCGCCCCTCGGGACTTCCCTCGTGGCACGCATCATAATTAAATGGCGAATCCACACCAAAAATAACTTACTCATTAATCTCACCAGCTAAACAGTCTACCCCATGACAAGATTTCATTAACGCCCTATGAAGACAGCAGCTTGAGCCTTGCGGTGCCCGAAGCAAAGTTTTTACAATTATTCCTGACGCGTTCGAGAGGAAAAGGACATTGGGCACTCAAAAGCTTAAATTCAAAGGACGCTGGATGCAAAATTCGAGAATTCAAAACTGTTTGAGTGCAATGCAGAATTTGACTGAAATTTGTTCCTTTCCCAAACTCATTATCTATGTCTGACATCGTGCGATCTTTATTCAATGGATTGATTGATTCTCTATATCGAATACTATTGCTCCCAGCAATCAGTCTTGCAGATACACGCCTTATACTCGCTCTTAGCAATTTTGGTTTTATATATTGTAACAGATTTATCTACCTTGATTGCCTTAATACGTTGTAAAGGTATAAGCATCGAGTGGTTTTCATTTAAGTGTTGAAAAGTAATTGTTGTTGTTGTTTTTTTTTATTTCAACAATATTTATTGTTATATACATTAGCTGGCATTTTTCCCGCTACAGCGCGCCTATTCATCAACTAGTTCATGGTCACATGACATATGACAATGAAATTGTTTCCCGCCAAGTGCCTTAAGCGGGCAACATTGCAAAAACTATGACGTCAAACGGGAAACAGTTAATTGTTACCCACGAAATGATGACCGCTGTTGCACGTGATCAGAGGTGGCCTCGTCGCTGGAATCTTATCGCGTTTTTCAAAATTTGCTTTATAACAAATCCCTGTCTCTCTGGGGAACAGTGAATTTTGTTTCCCTCGAATCTTCATGTTTCACCCGACTTCGTTTTGGGAAACATCGAGATTCTCGGGAAACAAAATTCATTTTTCACCTTAGGACCAGTCATTAAGTGTTAATTAAAACCTTTTGTACATAGTACTTGCCAAACATTTGCCCTAAGAACTGAAAGAGTTAACTAATGTAGGAGGCTTATGCTGTTTACAATGCATATCACACGTGACGATCGAACAAAACATACACAAAAAAATAGACATCAAGAAAAACGGTATGAAAAGGGAAAAAATGACTGGAAGTGCTCAAAAAAACACAACATTAGTGTCGAAATTATCGTGAAAAATACCGTTTAGTAACCAATATTTTTTTTCTTTATTGGAAGCGCAATACCATCTATCTCCGAGCTTTTCACGCAGAGGAGCAAAACTTGGACAGTACAGTAAACAGTGTGCAAGATCTTCAACAGGTGGTATTTCAGGACACTAAAATTAAGTCGTAAGCGAGTAGGAGATCTACTGTCCGTGAACGATCCCGACTATAAAAAAGGTAGTTATGGGTTGGAGCACTTTAAGAGACTGTGCTTAAGAATGCCTGTAGAAGACGATATACATATCTCTAACGGAAGACCGTTGCACCACTTAATTGATGAAAAGAGAAACGATTTTTTACGCCTATCACTACGAATGCAAGGTGAGCAAACAATCCTAGCAGAACAGAGACTATAGCAAGATCTTTCAGAAACGAAATCTGGACATAGGTCACATAAATAAGGAAGAGCTAGCTTAAAAACCACTTTATACATCAAACTAAGATTATGAAGTCTTCTTCTAACACTAAGATCGACCCCCACAATATATTTTGTAACGTTTCGCTAATTACACTGGAGTATCTTCAGTGTGTATTTTCCCTGTTAACCATAGGGTCCCTGTTGTTTCGTTTCAGTTTGCTTTTATTGTTTTTTTTTTAACATATCAAAATGGATCCTGCAACGGAACTCTCAGGAGACACTCGCTTGCGCAGTAAGGAGCGAAGCTTATGGTAATTGTGGAGTAATCACCCATGCACACGTCAGTTTCTTAAGGTGGCCGAACATAGTTTTTGCACACGCTCTTGCTAACGCAGTTTAGCGCGCGCACAAATATTGCAAAAAAACAAACATGGTATCAACACACCTATCATTTTATTTGCTCAATGTCCGCGCTATCTGTACTATTTTTCTTCACAAATGAACACAATGTATTGACATTTTTACTCTTTTATTACAAAGGTATGTTAGAAAAGGTAACGCTGCAAAGAACCCAGCAATTTTTAGCTTTTGTCTGTTGCCGAAATAACCCAATTAAATGGAGCGCATGCGTTTTGTATAGGTAATCATACGGTTTCGAGTTCAATTTGAAATTAATTTGCACGAGTGAGTTTTTCAGAAAGCTGAAATTGCACGAGTTGCTTCGGTGAGTGCAATTTCGCTTTTTGAAAAACTCACAAGTGCAAATTAATTACAAATTGAACGAGAAAAACCGTATGATTACTTATTAATAATATAAACATGAAAATTTTGCGTGAAGGATGTTTTGAACTTGACGGACTCTGAACTCTCTTCTCAGTTAACCTCAGGTGATTTAATTATCACGCAACCAGGAAAAAATTGCGCCATAATTGCGCCATCCAGGGCGCGCGCTTGGTTTGAAAAGAAAAGATTTGATTGGCTATCTGTGAACTTCTTTGTTCATTGACCAATCAGAATGCTTGCTTTATTACCTTTCTTTGCATTCAATTACCTATTTTCTGCACTGTGTTAAGGAAAAACTGCCTGTTCTCAGCCAATCAGAATCGAGTAATTTCTCCATGTATATTATTAAATTCTAAAAAAAATTGACTTTAGGAGATACGCCCATTTCTCGAGAACCATTTCACGAAATTTGGCACGGAAATACTTTAGGAAATAAGTAACTGGAGGATTGAAACAAATTGAACTTTAACAAAGGAAATTCAAGATATGTCAGTGAACCTTCAACGAGGAATAATTAAAGATATGTTTGTTAAATTATTATTAAAATAGCGCTTTCTTGTGAGTATCATCGTTACAACCTTGTTGCAGGCAAATCATTGAGAAAATCTAATGCCTAAATTGGGACCAACAGAATTTCATGCAATATTTTCGCTGTCGCCACAACAAAAAAATACAAATAAAAATTAAATAATTAATTAATTAATAAATAAATAAATAAGCGGGTAAGCAAGTAAGCAAGTAAGCAAGTAAGCAAATGACAAAGTAAGCAAATGAGCAAGTAAGCAAGTAAGCAAGTAAGCAAGTAAGCAAGTAAGCAAGTAAGCAAGAAAGCAAGTAAGCAAGAAAGCAAGTAAGCAAGTAAGCAAGTAAGCAAG
>JAEMPF020033573.1:7500-11861 GCA_022496165.2 Catalaphyllia jardinei | reverse complement strand
AAAAGTTTAGGTGAGTGCCAAAGGCATACACTAATATTTCATGTATTTACTTTTTCAGGAGAAATTACATGTATATTAAAATAATTATGTGATCAGAAAAATTTGGAGTATTGGATCCAGGCAGTGCCAGTTTATGGATGGCATATGCATTTACAGTAAGAGGAACTGTAAGCATTTCCAGGTAATTAAGTTAGTTTTATGCTTATGACTTAATTTCTTGTATTTGGAGTTTTTGTCATCTTATCACAAGAATAGATAATGAAAGGTGCATTAGTTGATGGAATTCATTTTTGAAGGTACGTTTAAAGGTCTGCCTATAAAGTATGCTGGACACCAGGGCCGGGTTGTTCGAAAGCCGGTTAACGTTAACCCAGGGTTAAAAGTTAGCTGAACAATTGTTTTTACTTCTTTAAAAATGTTTTTCACCTCTAACATTTGGTGTAGTTTGAGATTACTACAGCTTATAACTAAAGGGCAAACAATATACACAGAACACCTCAAGAAAAAGTTACAAAACTGAAATCAAAATTCTCGTTAACCCTGGGTTAGCTTAATCGGGCTTTGAACAACCCAGCCCAGCAATGTCTAAAGTGAATGCAAAGCTAACACACTGTTAGAGGTGTATTTGCATGTTAATCTTGAATAATGCCAAAGAGAAAATATTAAACCATATCTGTGATTGTTCTGAGATGGAGAGCTGTTATATGCATGTACATGTAAATTGCTCATGCATGATTTTTCACTTGTTATGATTTAGCTGCCAATATGTTCTGTAATTTATTATTAAGAGTCATCTGTTGATGTGCAATGCCCGGGGAGAGGGGCACTCCCTTATTTGGGCTACACGGGGACGTGCCGCTGGATAGGGTAAGGTTTTTTAGCCTCGCTGTCCTAAACAGGGTATACAATTTTACTTCCCTTTGTCATAAACAGGTTTAAAACCTGTCCTAACCACGGTATGTTATTACGAGCCAAGAGACTTTAACCCAGACTTTGGGCAGTCTCTTTCTTTTTTAGCCTGCGACCCGGAGCTTGGGAGAAGTCGAAAAAACATGTGATCGAGCGGCTGACAAGCGACATGTTTCTTTTCCTGATTTGCATAATGTCAACTGAGTAAACTGACTGTTGACCGGACATTACAATGTCATCCATCCACATCATGATCATTTCCGGACGAGGATGCTATTGTTGTCAGTATCTAATGTAAAATATTTTTCCACTTAGCAGTATTATAACACGTGCGCATTGACAGAACAGATCGTACTGGTAGGTCTAGTTTCTCTGTCTTGGATAACGTGATGATTAAAGAAAGATGTCACTATGTCGCACAGGTATGAGGGATCCCTCTGGTATATATATATATATATTTTTTAGGGATTTTTTTTCTCTCTTCCACTTATTCATTATAGTCTACAGTAATTGAAGAAATCATTCCTATTTTATTTGCTAATATGTTAAAAAACACCTTTCTTTATATAGATGCAATGACGACATTTTACTATGGTAATTGAGAGCTTAATGCTTGATAGCTTTTTGTTTAGTATAAGTGTAGAGATGCAACAACTCAGCTGAAAACTGGGTTTTAGACCCACCGAGCATGATTTCTCTGATTTGAATGACTTGTTAAACAGTTTAAATTCCTGCAAAACCAGAGAGTGTGCACTTTATCACTTGTCCTAAACAGGGTCTTGAAAATTTATGGAGGCTGTTGTCCTACACAGGGTAGGGTTTTTAGCATATTTTTGTCCTAAATAGGGTCAGTATTTCAAACCCTCGACTGTACCCCTATACCCAAACTGGGGTAAAGTATTCCCCCCCCCCCAGGCTGCAATGATCTTCACCAATATGTAACCTAATAATGTACAGTGTAATTATTAATTAACCAATTTATGCTGTTTTCAGTTGACCAGCGCTACTACATTGTTGTAATGTGATGTTAAAGTGCACAAATTTACAGACATGCCTGGTGTGAACTTGTCTAATGTATGAACTAGCCAGACAGGGTAGATAACAAAATTTTCTGGATGTTGGCATTACCAGGTAAGATATTTCTTAAAGCATATTTTGTAATAAGTAATTTCTCAGACATTGTTTTCTACAAGGAAAAATCAATATCCCACAAGTCTTTTCTTTATAATTAAGAGTTCCCTGGCCTGATACTTTGGAATTTCTAAACAATGGCCACGAATAGGTGTTGGAGGTCAATATCTTCTGGAATTGCACATTCAGAATTTAGTAAGCAAGAACATCAGATTTTATCCTCACAAAGTCTGATTTTCTTTTGCAACCTGAACTAATATAAGTAAAAAAGTGAAGCCTTGGAGCCAAGACTGGCTCATAGCTGCCAGAGATTATCCCGGTTTCTGTAGCATGAAGCAGCTAGAAGTATTTCTACTTCCCCTGGATGGGATGCTAGTCCATCGCAGGTCACTCCCCCACAATTTTGTTAGTCTTCCCCAATAATTTGCCGGTACCCATTTATACACCTGGGTGGAGAGAGGCACTGTGAGAGTAAAGTGTCTTGCCCCAGAACACAACACAATGTCCCTGGCCAGGGCTCAAACCCAGACTGCTCGCTCCGGATTCGAGCACACTAACCATGAGGCCACCGCGCCTCCCTGAACTAATATACAGTTGTACAATTATATGTACAATCAAACAGCCTGATGTCGAGCTTACTCTTATGTGGATCGCTCGCCAATAGTTTGGTACAGTTGTCGTTGATTTTAGCTTTACTTTGATTGAATTGAGTTTAAAAAGGTTTCTCAGTTCCGGGCTCAGTTTCTTTGATTGCTTTATGCCCATGGCATTGTCTAGATTTGTCATGCTGGCTGAATTTGGCACACTAATAATGCTATTAGATAATTATAATATTAATGATAATTAATTTTGATTGTTTTTTTGGTTCAGGCTGCCAAGCTTGACTTCTGGACACCCTAGCCAGCAAGCTTGGGTGTCCGAGGGGTTCCTTAGAATTTTTTCCCAGAGTGCTGCCTTGCTGTTCCTGTCAGTTAATATATGAACAGTGTACACATGTTGGGCAACCTGGATTAAAACATGAAAGATTTTTAAAGCAGCCATGGTCAGGTGAGATATTTCTAAAGGATTATAAATTTAGAGTGCTTATGATTGCTTATTAATATGATTTTTATTGTAAAGAATATCTTACTGAGTGTAGAACACAGAGACAACTCAGTGTTATGATAGAGATATGAATGAGTGAAAAATTCTATAAACAAGCATCCTGGAAACAAATTAATTCATTATGGATGCAGCTCCTGTGAGATCACCAATATCAAGGCTGCTGTTTAACGAGTGGGCACCTCAGGCAACCAGGTTGCCTGAGTTACAGTTGCAGGTGACTAGGGTTGTTTTCAAGGAGCCTGAGTGGGCACCTAAACAGTAGTTTTTATTCACATCTACATGTAATCTGTTGGATGACTTTGAACACTCGTCTCATGAAATTGGTCAAAAATTCATTCACACAATAAATTAAACAGAAAACAATTAACAGCTACTCTGGTCCTGTTTTGCTTTTATCACGAGAGACATGGCCAAAACACAGCAACAAAGTCTCTCTCCATTCACAAATTTGCTGAAAACAGCCATATTTGAAAGTCGCCAAAAAATGCATTGCAAGCTCTGATTATTGAATAAGATTTTCTACATCATGTATGCCAATGGATTGTCTCTGTTGATCCCCTACTGATTCCAAGCTGCAAAATAACTACTTTGACAAAAAATATTTTTGGAATCGGAATGATGTCTGCTTCTGACATATTTGCAACTGAATAAAGATAAATGTATCTAAAATCTAGGGCTTTTTGGCCCGATACTTTGGAAAATTTTCACTACTTAACTGTACATACATGTATACTGAATAAATTTCTTTAGTTTCTGAAAGGATATAATTTTACGACTTAAAAGTCAAAATAATCAAGTAACTAGCCAGCAAAAACAAAACATTGTGGCAATTCTTTTTGCATACTAGGGTTGTATTTTTTAAATTATCAAGCAAATTGTTGCAGTTCTGCCCAATATACAATAGTGTATTTTCTCCAAAGAAGCAGCCAATATAATACAGTAATGCTGCCTCAAACCACCATTTTTATTTGCATTTCATGGTTTGTACAATGAATTTTGGTGTCTTAAATAGAATTACAAAACTCAAAAACAAAGGCAGCAATACAAATTTCTGTAAAGCCGCAGCACTTGCATGGATACACCAATTATTGAATTTGTTTGACCATAAATAGTGTTCTTTCTTAATCATGACCTGGTCACTTAGCTGAATGCTTTATCCCAAACATTTAGTCGATATTAGGCCTTATAATCCATCAAATATTTCCGCTCATGAGCAA
>JAEMPF020033571.1:10000-11866 GCA_022496165.2 Catalaphyllia jardinei | reverse complement strand
TGTTCTAAACTCATGTCTCTCTGGTTATTTGGTTCATCGCTACGACAGCACCCTTCTTCTGGTTCATCCTACGTTACCTCCTAACAAAGGTTCCCCTAAAGACGCCGCTACTCTAGGGAAGATATGCTCTGCCTTCTCTGCCACCCATGTTTTGCCACTACAATCAGTGTTTTGTTTTCTGTTACTTGCATCTACCCAGCATTGGAAGGGTGGGGGGTGCAATGTTGTTACCCATAAAAATTTCTTTAACTGTTGCCAAGGAGCCAAATTATCCTCGCTGGTACTGTAAGATCTGCCCCTCCCCTGTTGGTCCATGGGCCAGGACCCTGGAAAGAGCTATTTGGTACCAAAACGAGGGACAATTTCTAACACTCATTTTTTAACCACATCGATTCTTCGAGTTTATTTTGGTCTACGATGTCCATGCCAAATAAGTAGCTTTACTTGGATTATCACGTGATTAAATGACGTCACTCGGCTAGGCTGAATAAGCAGAATTGGTAAAAAGATGTCTAATAACAGTTTAATGCAAACCTAAAAATGTTGCATAAATTGATTTTTAGTTATTGCAAGCTTCAATCGCAGTTTTCAGACCTCATACCAATAACTTTTATATGACTTACAGGTATTACTACTGAATGGTTTCCATAGCAAACAAATAGGAACAATAAGACGGAAAATGTGAAAAAAAGAAAGTGCTCTTGTAAATTGCATGAGTTACATTCCAATCCTCGTTCTAAACGACACGGACTCCTCTTGCTTACTTAGCTATATGATAACCACGTTAAATGAGAAGTTATACCAAGCTTATCACGTGACCGATTTTTCACATGACTCTGATTGGCTTAACAGATAGAACTGGTACAAATGTGACTACTACGGTAAAATATAAGAAACTGCAAATACAGTCATGTTACATACGCTGAGATATCTCAGAAACATATGCCGACAGGAAGCGAGCATAGTTAAGCAAACACCAAGGAATTATTGTCCTGATGGCTGACAGATGTAGCTCCCAGTCCTCCTCTCTAGATGCTTTCAGTAAATTTAGAAGAATCTCTACGATGTCAAGATCAGACATCCAGACGCTAGACAGCTTCCCATTACTGTTGCGAAGGTAGTCCAGGGGCATGTTTCCCGCTAACTTAACGGGCCCGAAATCATATTTTGAAATCAAAATCTCAAGAAACGTAGGGTGTGTTCTGAATTCGAATAAAGTCCATTTTGTTTCTTAAACTAATAACTTTCATGTATAATATTCAAAGTTTTTGAAACTCCCACCTGGAATGGAAAACAAATCAGCTAAATGGGCCCGGTAATTATATGTACTGGGAGCTTCCAGGAACGGGCCCCAGATACCTGTCAAAAGAACAATGAACTCGGCCGAGTTCGGTTGACTTTTCATGACTGCATCGAATTCCCGTTGACATGAATCATTATACAATGGGATTAGTCCATTGAAGAACTGTTGCACGGACAAATTCTTTTTAAGGAATTTTTCGATCCGTGACTGAAATCCTTTCCAAGCAAGTCTCTGCAGGACTTCATACATTAGCTTGTGAAATCTGACGGCAGCTTGTATCTGCGTCCATCAAAAACACCAGAAACAGATCCTTCTGCGATCACTCCAGACTCGATACAAATGTCCCTTAGGCCTGCATCTTGAAAGCACTTTCGAAGTATAGATAACAGCGTGCAGATTGTGTGAAACGCTCCCATTCTCAGTACAATGCCTTTAAACATGTCATTGTATTTTCAGACAACCTCAGTTGATTTGGCATAAAGGGCTTGATCAAGCACAACCACTATGCCCTTCAATTGAAGCGTATTCTTGATCTTAACAGAGCGCGCCAAAACTTCACGGAC
>JAEMPF020033571.1:2500-5000 GCA_022496165.2 Catalaphyllia jardinei | reverse complement strand
GTTCTAACTTAATATAACAGGATTTCCGCCAGTCGATATTGTTCAGCCCTCATGATCTTGACACTTAATTACTTAAACGTTTAGACCAACCTCGCTGATAATTTATGACCTAATCGTGTTCATTGTGCTCTAGATCAATCTAAACCAAGGCACTAAAGGTACCAAGGAGAAGAAATGTTATGAAGACAAGGAAGTATTCAGTGCGCAAAAAGAAGTTAGCGAATGTCACCAAGTAGGTGCCTTACTTTAAGGTGAATAATTACAGTTTCAAGCACATAGATTTTGATGGGTCGTTATAGCCACTCTTTGTTACTTGATGCTACAACCATGGTATCATACTGCCTAAACATTGGTGAACACGTTGTTTTCTTTTTGTAATACAAAAGGTTACCATAGCAACAGTAGGACGTACAAAAAACAACCCTTAATTACAGATTTAGGGGCTTATAATTCAAAAACGACTCAGTGGATTTTTTTTATTATCATTTTTTGAAGAGCACGAGAATACTTTTGCCACGTTGATTTTTAGAAATTTAAGGTGGTTCTGCATACCTACAGATTTGCTATGGTAACATATTGTGCCATGAAAATAACGACGACGAGTTTGCCAATGGTTAGGCAGTATTTTGCTACCATGATTGTAGCAGCAGGTGATAAATAGTGATTATAACGACCCTTCAAAATCTAAGTGCTGGAAACTCTTTTGAGCCGCCTTAAACCCTATTCTGACGGCAGATATGTTTAGAACTTCAAGAACGTTAGTGGTGTGATGGAGTGGGGACTAAAAGTTCTGAGGCCTTTGACTCAACGTGTATGTAACTTGAGAGATGGGGAATGTTGTATAGTGTATCTGCAATCAAATATCTAAGGCTTAAGTGGAAGTAACCTGTCAATTGATATGTCATATGGTTAGAAAGTATGATATTATGGTTGTAGCATCAAGTATTAAAGACTGGTTATAACATCCATCAAAATCTGCGTTGATCGATGAGCAGGTTGTTGTTAAGAGAATTGGTGGGGTTTGGATGAAAGAAGGAAGGAAGAAAGGAATGAAGGAAGGACGGACGGACGGTTGGACAAATGATTGAATGGGCGAGTGAATGAACACAAATACCAATAAGAATTGCAGTATGTAAATATTAAGTTTATATATCATGCTTATTTATCAGGAAGAACGAGAACTTCAAGGTGAGAATCGGGGCTTAGCTATTGCTGGCGGTTTTCAACTTGACAAAGGTTTTGCCATGTCCTCTGGACAGCTTTCCCAGGTAAGAAATAGCTTCAATACCACTTAAGACATGATATATTATCAGTTATCTCTAATTTGTCGTTACATTGCTATTATTAATATTAACCCTATTCAGACTGGGAGTTTTTCCTCAATCTGTGACGGGGGGGGGAGGCTCCTCAGACTCCCCTCTGTATCTCTGGAACCAAAAATGCTAGGGTCATGAAATTTACACACAATGATCATCTCCGTACAAAGAAGTCCCACACCCAGTTTTGACTTGCCACGCCTCATTATGACGTCACAGCGACGTCATATTTCGATTGATGTAGTAACAAGGAAGCACTTGCACAGCGAGAAAAAGCAATAGCAACAATAAAATTTAAAATTTGAAATGGTTGTCCGCCATCTTGGATCCGCAATCTCGGATCCGCCATCTTGGATTTCCGTTTGTTTGTTAAAATTATAATTTAAAGCAACTTTTTAAGAGGAAAAAAGCTCAGAATGTATAAAAGAAGTATCAAACTAAGGTTTATTACCCAAACAAATGACTTTGGAAGTGCTATTTGGAAAATAGAGCAGCATATTTGTCAGAGTAAAAAAGTGACAAATTTTACCCCACCCCTCACCCCCAAATATTCGGTGTTAAAACATTTTGATGTAATTCAAAAACTAGTCCCAAGCAAAGACCATTTAGGAACAAAAAGCACTATAAGTGTAAAAACGCGATCTTAGAACAAAAAAATCACCATTTTTTAAATTTTCCAAAACCTGTGTCAGAAACTGGTCGCCATTGCAACATATTAATCACATAAACATAGTAATTATATCAAAATGTTTTTAGATAAATTTTAGGACAAGTCAGAAAATTTGAACCTCGTAGCTCGTTTGGTGTAGGAGTTTGCCGGAGGAGGCTTCGAAAAGCCCCCCCCCCCCCCCCTGCCCAGTCTGAATATTTAAGCAAACGTTCCCTTCAAATTTGGTTTGGAAAAAAATGGTTTAACCCTGACTGCAAAATTTTAATAGGAAAGTTTAAAAGAGCATATTATTCCACTTGAAAAGAACAGTCGACAGATGTTTAACTGCATTTAAATAGCAGGATGGAAGTATGGAGAAATAGCCAAGGATATCCAAGAAAAAGACGAACTAGAGCGTTTAAATGGTACTTTAAAATCCCGGAAGTAAAGGAGATATCTCTCTCTACTCTCACAAAAATTTAACCAGCCCTCCCCTCCCTCCAAAAACCATTCTTGGTGTCTGAAATTAACGAGT
>JAEMPF020004211.1:31648-46752 GCA_022496165.2 Catalaphyllia jardinei | reverse complement strand
AAATATTTTGCACAAATTTACAGAGCCTAGTACGGAGACGCCATGTTGAAAACATCTCAAACTTACTTTGGCTATCTAGGTCAATGATCACCTGAACCGATTAAGCAAACATTTAAATAAGCACTTTTTCTAATACTTAAACTTCTGAAAACGCCTAAAATGCCGAGACAGGTATATATTTTTCGACAAACACGTCCACAGCTCAAGGCATCGAGAAGGTTCTCCGCATGCAGAAACGGGCCGCATGTATTATTCTTTAGGTGCAACGCACTACTCGAACATTAACATTGTTTAACAACTTAAGCTGGATCCCCTTTATAATGAAGCGTATATAAAGGGATGTGAACTGGCCTATAAACGGATAAATAATACTTTACCCAACTATTTAAACACATCTCTTAGAAAAAACTAGGATGCTCACTGAAGAACCACGAGGAATTGTAATTTAAATTTATTGTGCCCCCACCATAAAAACACCTCTGGGGGTGGACGCACCCTTGCCGTAAGGACGGTAAAGGACTGGAACAATTTGCCTCGATCAATAAAAACAAAAATCTCTTTGAAATCCTTAAAGGCAGAATTATGGAAAACACTACTAAATTTTCGGAGAACAAAGGAATAGATGTTTTTGCATGCTTTTCACTTTTAAATCGATTTGGTGTAGTTATTAATTTAGAGGAATATATATATATATATATATATATATATATTTATTCTATTGTAAATAGTAGCTAACCTTAATGTAGTTTTTAAAAATTATACCTTGTATTTTTTAGAGGGCCACAAGTTCATCAGTAATGTTTGTTACTGTCACGTGTTACCCTCATAAAATAGTCTCTCTCTCTCAAGGTTACAGTATACCTTCAAATCGATAATTTCTGGATTTTTTGGTCCAAATGTTGGTCGAAGTGTGATATCTAACTTTAAAAAAAAAACTTATGAAAAACACTAAATGTTGGCGGAGAAATCGCGGTTTCACGTTTACGCCGGAAGTACAAGTTTACCCTTTGATTGACAGTCCTATGATGTTATGCAGTCAACCCAGACGACTTTCGCGGGATTATACAGATTGGCTACTCAGTTGATCAGCTACCATGCAAGAATCTTCCTTGGTGATTCTTTTAGGTATGAATAAACCTACACCATGGAAATGTTCGTGGACCAGTTCAAAGAAGCGAAAGAATCGAACCAAAAATGAAAATACAGCAATGAGCGAACAAGCGAACGTTGTCGGAAAGTTGACGTTACGGCTATGGGATGAAGCCTGCAAAAGATCGAATCAAGAGTTGACAAAGGCGCTGTAATGATAATACATTCTGGCTGGCTTGCGTCTTCTTATTTAATCCGACATTTTTTTTCTCCAACATATCAGCTGAAGATTTTCCGACGAATTCGCCATTAATAAACGAAAGAGTTCTTGCCATTTCGCATGAAGGAATGGCTCGATTGCTGCATGAATGTTTGTTCATCCTACAAATACGGCAATCATATTGGACTTGAAAGGCTTTCTTATCATAACATAGCGCGCGCTAGTCCTATCTAATTCCTATCGCGCCATCATGAGAAAAATCTTTATGTACGCACGACCGTGTTCAATCAAATGACGTGTGCAGTTTCAAAAAAGCTGCAAAATTTCTTTTGAATTTTGTGCAAGTTCCTTTTGTTTAAGTTTCGGCAATGTAAAGATTATTCTGAACAATCTAAACCCTACTTAGAGCCTTTGACTTCTGCCGGGCAAAGATGTTTACTTCAACGTGAGTATTTCGACTTTGTTTGTCTACATTTTTATTGAGTATTTAACCAATGGTAAACGCCATAGCGTGTACTATTGAGTTATGGTACACGCGGGAGGTTGCTAAGCACGACAAGAGAAAACAAGAGAAAACAAGCGCGCGAAAATTCATTCATGACAACCGACTGCACACCAGCAACTCGATAAAGTTTAATCGCGTTTCCTGAAATATCGATCAAAGTCCTCTTTCTAAAGTCTGTATCCAACAACCGGTGAAATAGTTTATAGAAGAAAGTAGACAACCGTCCATAGTTATTTAAAACCCGACGGACTGAATTTAAGATCGATTCAGAGGATGAACCGTTCAAAACAATTTGCACATTTTGAATAGTGCATTCGGTGAAGAGCGATTTCGTTGCCACTTGTTTGGTCTGGAACGATGTGGATTGCCGAGAAGTTTCTGATGGCTGACTGTGATTGTTGGCAGACGGAGAAAAGGCTCTCGACAAGACTTGGCTGCAGTTATGGAGCTGTGAGGTCGAAGGCCGCGAATTGTAGCTTACCAGAGATTGCTCACTGCGGTGTCCAGAAATGGCCATTATGTGGCGGTTTGAAATCTCGGCGTTGGACCAGAGAGTGACGGCAGTGGCTCTTACACAATGGTCTGTGTAGATTTTGGATAAACGTGCTTCTTCGCTGATGGTCTTCATCATTTTAGTGAGGCTGTTTATTCCAAGCGGTCGCGCTTCGTACCAAACAGCATCTAGAGCCATGCTATTTTTCTTGGGATACTGGAAAAACCCAGTACACTTTGGATTGACCTTCTGGAGATACAATTTGAGGGCCTTGTAGCCGTCACCTTGGTCTTCGGTCTCATACATTCTGGCTTCTTTTTCCGTGCTTTTAACGTCCTTAAGTCCACCGGGATTATTCTTTGATAATTCATCGTGACTCATGGTTGCGTAATTTCTTCCAGCCGCATCGGTTTCAAACTTGAAGCTGTTCGTTGTCAATTAAGCTTCTTTGTCCTTCAAGGCCCCTTCTGCAGAAAAACAAGACGACATGAAACCAAACGTTTCTCAGCAAGGAAAGCGGTGACGACAAGGAAAACACTTCACTTGATTTCAGCTTCTGGAGGTCCTCTTCCTCGATAGCAGGTTTGTGCAAGACATTTTCTTTACCGCTTCGTTTTAGATTTTTTATTTGCGCATCTGGCATGAGGTTTGATCTTGCAAACCTTTGGTCAGTTGAAATTTTTAGGCCTCTGCTAAATGGCGGGGCATTGAGAAATCTTTCTATCGAATGACGAAATCTAGTAGATCTACTGTAATCTTCGCCCTTTTTCGTTCTCGCTTCTGCGTAAAATCTGCGAAGGTTTTGATCCAGCTGGCCTATTTTCATCGCTTCAAGCGGGGTTTGAATTTGTTTTTCTGCACACCATGCTGAAAATAAAACAAAAAAAAAACCGACTATCAAAATTTGGTTTGTAATTGAACTTAAAAGTTTCATCTGTTATCAAACTTAGCACTTTTTAAAATCGTGACCTGAAAACAACAAATTGAAAATGTAATTTCGTCGACATTGTCAGCGCATTAGCATTTAATTGGGTTCACACATATCTTAACAGGAACAATTTCTTTAAAAAGTCGTTTTATCTTTATCGTTAAGCCTATTAATGAGTTCCAACTAAGCTTTAATAACTAGTTGTTTACCTTTAAATGTGGACACAGACCAGTTTGTGACTTCTTTCGTCTTTTTTGAGTGTCGTTCACTTACAAGGTCTTCAAGATCACTTTCGCTTAAACTTGCAAATGTCTTTGCAGGTGGCTCGGCAAATACGCTCCCAAATAGGTCGAAGGATGGCCATTCTGCTTCTTCTTCAGAAAAGTGAGAGGACAGTTTAGCATTTTTGGTAGAAGGGATGTTAGCCATTACTTTGGAAACAATGTCTGTCAAAATATTTGCTTTGTAAACCACTTGCACACACGTCAGCAGCATACACCCATGGGCAAATAGTAGATGTTGAATTGACCAATCAGAGCGCGCGCTTTGCGTTAGTTATGTTATAATTGTACTTTGTTCGCCTACGTTTTCATAGAATTGTTTCAAAGAAGAGAATTTTTCATTGCCAATTTTAGAGACCAGGTCAAGCGTTTTTCAACTGTTGCTTAACAGATGGTGGCGTGTTAGGATAATAAAGACCTTTGTTTTCCTTCGCCGCGCATCGTGAGATCTGTAGTCAATCAGAAATAGAGCATGTTTTAGCGCCCAAGTTTTTTTAAAATTCATTTATTTATTTATATATATTTTTAGCGCCCAAGTTGTTCTCTCGATGTTATAAAAAATTGGTTCATGCTTTTAGCTGTGTGGATGTAGAGTTCTGGATGCACTTGGAAAGTATGAAGAGCACTCAAGAAGCTATCGCCTCGAGCAACTCTTACGCTTCTTTCGTGCTCTCCAAACTTCTCGCGTGCATCCATAACTCGATTTACGCACGCTAAGCATGAACCAATTTATAATTTCTATCAACATCAGAATATCACTATTATTATCAAGGGAGAACGTAAAACATGGCCGATTCAGTCTGAAATCGCCATAATCATTCTCTTTCTAAAGTTTATCGTTTTTTTTTAACTTTATTGGTCTCAATCTAGATAAGTAACTAGATACAGGTCTGAGGGAAACAAAGAAGAAGAAGAAAGAAAAAAAAGGCCAAAAGGAAAGGTGCAAACGGGACCTGGAATCCCATGCAAGGCACTTCCCAATCAAATCAGTAAAAATTTTGAGAAATTAATATTAAACTATTGTTGCCAGTGGCATCCCAATTACGTGCAAGACCCCATGAGCATGGTTTGTCGGGGTCAAAGACATCAGCTAATTCATCTTTGAACAAATTAGTTATACTGTTCGTAAGAGTCTTTATGCTTAGAAATTCGCAGAGCCGAATTAATTTACATATGAGGTTCCATAATTTAATACTGCAATTAAACAAAGTACCTAAGTACCTTTTATCACTTGTTTGAGATCGTCGAGAATGGTCGTGACTAACTCTCTTAATAAAACTAATATAAATGACAATATAGCTATACAAAGCCTTATGAAGAAATACTAAATCCTTGGCCTTGCGGTCATAGTTAAGCGGCAGCAAATCCAGATGAATCAATCTTTCTTAGAAGGACAGTTCACTTTGCATGATTTGTAGAATCAAACGTGTAGCTCTTCTCTGAACCCTTTCAGCTTTTTGCTTTAGAGTTTAGTGGCTGGAAGACCACACTTCATTTGCGTAGCTCATTTGGGACTTCACTAGTGCTAGGTATAAGGATCTTCTAACCTTGACGTCAGTCAGCATGGGACAAGTGCGAGGAAAAAGACCGAGTAGCTTAATCGTTTTTAGCAGAGACCATGAGTAGCTGGGTTTCCCACGTTAATTTGCTTTATATGTTATTATTTATATGGTTCATTTGAAGTTGCCGTGTTTCCTTTTACTAACTTGTTTTTCTCGCCTAGCCGCTTTAGTTTTATTTCTAGTGGTCGCTCCCTTTGTTTCCTTTTCTATTTTGCTCCAACAGCTTCAAGAAAAAAACGACCAGCCAAAAAAACTTCTCTCCGCTTTGAGCGCAATGCGAAACACTAGTGTTGGTTGAAGATTATGCGCGCAAATTTCACCAGGAGGCAAACGGAAGCAAATTTTTCAGCGCTGTTTTCACTCTAAAGAGCTACAAGTCAAAGGGAATTTGTTCGATTTCTCTCAAATTTGAACAGTAGCTAGTTTGACATATAAAAAATAAACTCGTGTCTACGATTTTTTATTTCAAAATTCTTTTTTCTAGAGTGATTTTTGTATGATCACTTCATATTTTTTAATCCGATTTCAAAAATGTTCTGTAACTTTTCACTGAAATTGAATATGGCTAATCGCAGACACCTTTTTTGGCCCTTTGGCCCCGGAAACGGAGAAACACATTAAATAAGCGAAAAACAAAATTGGCTTTGACATGTAACGTTCAAAAGGTGATTCGGGCGCTCGCTTTTAGAAGCCGTGAAAAATTCGACAGTTAATTTTTTTTTTTTAAATTTGGTTTTGTCTGATAGCCAGTCCTATAAGCTTTAATTAGGTATCTATAGTTTGAACCGAACAAGCTACATCGCTTGCACGCGAGACAACCCTGAAGTTCCACTGTAACCTTAATGTCAGGCACCCCCATAACTCTGAAATTTAAAAAAATGCCTCTTTTTAGATAGCCTGCGAACACAGACGTATTTCCCGCTGTCACTGGTTCTACCGAAAATAACGTCTGCGAACTCGAGTCAGAGATTGATTTCCTTGAAGTCAAAACTTTTGTTTTGTTGTTGGCGGGACGCCGCGGGAACCGGCGATAATTTTAGAACTAGAATTCCGCCTGAAATCGCTAACGGTATCAATAAGGCCTTATTACAACCGTTGCGTTATTTCCAACCATTAGATCGAGAGTCGGGTGTTTACCCGCTACCATTAGAAGACAACCAGGAGTTTCTAGAAGTCACCCCAGAGCGAGTCTATGAAATTTTGTCGCACCTGAATAAACACAAGGCCCCAGGCCCCGACGGCCTGTCTAACTGGTGCTTAAAGGAGTACGCGGAACTGCTATACCTACCAATAGCCGACATTCTAAACTCATCATACAAAGAGCAAAAATTACCATCTGTTTGGAAGCATGCGGACGTCACTCTACTCCCGAAAGTAAACCAAGTCACAGATCCCAAAAAAGAACTTAGACTGATCTCGCTTACCGCATCGCTTTCCAAGGTCGCAGAGGACATTGTAGTATCAGACTACATAAGACCAGCCTTAGAGAGGATAGCCGATTCAAACCAGTTTGGCACTGTATCAGGCTCATCCACTATCCTCGCTCTGTTAAGTATGATTCACGAGTGGCTCCAAGCAACAGACGGAAACAGCGCATCTGTGCGTGTTTTCCTCTTAGGGAAGTTGAGGTCCTCAACGGTATCGTTAACTGGATCCTGGACTTCCTGTCAGATCGGTTCCAGCGGGTTAAACTCAGCCGCGACTGTTTGTCAGAATGGGGTGCGGTACCAGCGGGTGTCCCCCAAGGGACCAAATTGGGGCCCTGGCTTTTTTTGCTTATGATCAACCACCTCTTAACCCCCAGTGTGCTCTTCGGGATGTGGAAATACGTGGACGATACCACCTTGTCAGAAAACGTACCGAAGGGGCAACAAAGTAGGGCACAAGAAGCAGTGGACCACCCTTGAGAAGACTAAAGAGCTCGCTATCAGTTTCTGTCGTTCCCCGTAACATTTCGACCCAGTCACAGTTGATGGGACACAGATTCAAGAAACCACTTCTAGTAAGCTTCTCGGCCTTACCATCAACAACACACTAACATGGAACGATCATGTAGATAGTTTGGTAAAGAAAGCAGCTAGGAAAAATTATTTTCTTGTGCAACTTAAACGTGCACGCGTCCCAGCCGAAGATCTTGCTGCCTACTACTGCGCATGTATTAGATCTTCCCTCGACTACGCTTGTCCAGTGTTCCATTATTCTCTACCTCAGTACTTACAGTCAGAGTTAGAAAGAGTTCAGAAAAGAGCTCTGGCGTGTATTTTTCCTAGAATGCCGTATGGGGAAGCGTTAGAGCGCGCCTGTTTGACTTCTATTAGGGAACACCATGAAGTCATTACAAAGTCGTTATTTAGATCAATCAGTGAGGATCAGAACAGTAAACTACATCACCTAATTCCTGAAGTCTATATCCTCATTATATTTTTAGGCGCCAAAGAACGTACAATGTACCAGCAGCCAAGACAAAGCGTTTTGCTAATTCGTTTTTCGTGAAGTGTGCGGTTGTAACCAACTCAAGTTTGAGATGAATGAGAATTTTTAATAGTATTTTAAGTCTTCTATCTTTATTTGTATATTAGTAGCTTGTAAATAATTACGCAATTCAGTATTTGACTGCGATGTGATTTTTAATAAACCAGTCTATCTATCTATCTATCTATCTATCTAGAATTTGTTCACAATGAGCTATGAGCGCCATCGAAACACCGAAGAAGATTTTAACTTTCGAGGTTTGTTTTCTTTGCAAGGAAAAGTTTCCAGTGGAGAAAAGATGAAGGTGTTGGAAAAAGTGCAGAGGCAATTCACTCACTAATTCTGCGTTCAACTGAAGTCGATCTGTCTGTTTGCAGTTAACAATGAGTAAACAGGCTTAACACTACTCCCGCTGTTTCGTGATGCGACAAGTCTGTGATCTTTAGAGTTAAGTTCTCTTAGAGGGATTTACTTTTCCTATGAAAGGTGGCTCTAGTGGAAAAAATTAATATTAAATGGTTTAAGAACTTTTGCTCCCGCAGTCCCGCAGTCCCGAAGTGGAATAATAGTGAAATTTATACGAGTAAAACTATTGCTCCCGCAGTCCCACACTCCCGCAGTGGAAAAAAGGAATATCATGTGTAGCGCGCTTGATTCAGCTGATGGAGCCACCTTAAATTTTCGAAAATTAAAGGTGGCTCTGTACCCCATGTACAGAAGTTTTTTAAACTTTGCCAAAAGTTGCATCTTATCCTCCTTATCAAAATTCTATAATAACGAAAAATTCCACCTTGCCGTTTTTAAAATATAAGCGCTTAAGCTAAAATTAAGGGTGTTTTTAGCATGTCATAGTGTTGCTATGATATCCTATTGTGTCACGAAAATAACACCAACGTGTTCACCAGTGATTGGGCAGTTTTTTGATTGGAGCAGTTTTTTGATGGGAGCATGAATTGATAAAGAGTGGTAATTATGACCAATCAAAATCTGTGTCTTGCTTGGAAAGTGTCGGAAACTGTTTCGAGCCACCTTAAGCAGCTAACTTGGTCCTTCATGAGGTTAACTTAGCGGCGAATCGATACAATGTTCTTCTCACGAGTTGGATCCACATAAGACTACACAATGGCAAAAGCCTGAAATACAACAGACTTGCCAAATCCAGTTGGAAGATTTACAAAAACATCGCTCTTCGGTTCTAAAACAAATCACAAGGCTTCCTCTTGATGCTTATTGAGGCTATCAAACCCGAAAACGTCCTACACTTTCCTGACCTCAACCTCCGCCATTTTTAACACGCTTTTGCGAGAGCTCCAGGCAAGATTTGTGCATGTTACCTCTTCAGATATGCAAGGTGAAATGCGATTGCTTTGTAAGAGCTGACGTCACGGAAATCGTTCTCGTGGCTCGAGCTCGCAGACGCTTTTTTCCGCGGAGACAAGCGACAGCCGGAAATACGTCTGCGTTCGCAGGCTAGATTTTAGATGAAAAAAGATACTGAGCTGAAAAGTTGTTAACAGATATAAATTTACCCCTTCTCATGCCTGATGAAGATAATAACTTTGGTGGCTCTTTAGTTTTGGATTTTAGAAAATGATGACGTCAAGTGAAACCCAAGAATATCTACACGGCCTGTGTCTCACTGAATCGTTTTTGCAACCCTATCACATTAGATTAGTGCTTATAAATAATAAATGGAAAATTTTTTTTTGGTAGTTTCCTAGGAAACGTTGACCAAAAAATACTAAATACTTTATAAATATATAAGACAAATCATTAACTAATTCAAACCCTACAGGTAATCAGTAAATTTATCTTACAACTTGACAGATCCTTCTGAAGAAGGCTGATTTAACGCAATTGTTGAATCTACTTTTTAAAAAATTCCAACCTTGACCAACATGTCCAATCTAAATGCAATCGATCCTATTGATTTACGATTACTGCAAGTTTCAAAAAAGTTGATACCAAAAAGTCTCAAATCATCTCAACTTTGGGAACGTCAAGCTTCAGCCCACAAATATGTCGCAGGCGTGAATTATCCTTACTATATACCACACAAGTGAATAGTACTTTTCGCGCGCGCTGATTGGCTAGCTCGGAGGTGATTAGCCAAGTACTATTCACCTCCGAGCAGCGGAAGAAAAACAAAATGGCTTCCCGTTTCGCTTTGGTTTTCGAAGAATAAAGTCTTTCAAAGAAAGAGAAGGCTGTATCAAAAAATGACAGCAAAGTTTGGTATAACAGTATTTAATGGTAAGTTATTTAATCTTTCCAACCTCATATTCTAAGGCGAAATATCAGAATACAATGCCTTGTTTACGAAAACTGTTGAGCACTGAAATTACAATGTAAACAATGAAACATCTAATGTTTTACAGCTTGGTTTCAACAAAAAGAGGAATTTAACTTAACTATCGAGGAAATGACACCGCAACAACTTAACTAGTGCCTGCAAAAGTTTTATTTGTCACCAAGAAGGCGAGACGGAACTTTTTACAATAAAAGAAAAATGTTATCGCTTACCGTTATTCGGGCGTGCATCACACGTCGCGCGAATTTCTTTGTCCAATCATTTGTTGGTATGTTCTCATAAACAAAGTTACTCTTTGGTCCGCTTGTTACTCAGCTTATACTAGGTATATACTATATATATATATATATTATATATATATATAACTATATACCTATATATTAGGTATATACTAAAACAATTATTCACATCAGTGTTGGTGAAAGTGGTGGATATTTACCTCCACTTCGGTGAATAATTGTTAATTATCGATGTCACTTGATAGTTTTGTTAATATATACCTGTGCATTTTTTCCCATCCCATGTTTGTAGATTGGGACACCTCCTACGGTTTACTTTGAAAGGGATTCTGCTGTCATGACAATACTTTTCGTCTTGCCCACATTGATCAAGACCTATTATAACAAGTGAGATGCATTAGGGCAACCGGCCTCTCACAAGTTTCAGTATTTTGAGTGTAGGTCCCATCCACAATCGGCCGAAGGAAATTGAACGTAGTTTTAATTCTATAGTTTGGCGGCCCGTCCACACTAATCTGTTAAGAAAACGGAGTTTTTCGAAAATGCTCTTCAAACCGGAGTAATTTGAAAACGCCGGCTTTCGCGATTTGTGCAGATGGGAAAAATTTGGAAAGGGCTCTATGAGCCAACTTATTCATGCTATTAGCTAGTAATGAAATAATGTAAGTGGGTTTTTTTTGTGTGTGTGTATTGGTGTTTATAAATGTTGGTGACCCACCAATAAGCGTCAAGCTTCTTTTTGGCATGCATCTTGGCTATCAGCAGGCTTACAATTGATTGGGTAAATGAATCATTTGCTGTACAATAGATAAGGGCAATATTGTATTGCTCTGTCTGTTCTGTTTCCAAGCACTGATTTGTGTTCAATTCATTTTTTTAGCAAATGTTGCGTCGTCTCTTTTAGTCGATTAGTGCAACATTTGTCATTAATTAAACCTTGCGAAAACTCGTGAAACTGTTATATACATGTCCGGGATACATGTGCCTTGTTAAAAACAATAAATGACGAAATTAAAGGTGAATATTCTATATCATATGCATTATATTTAGCCTATTTTGTTTATTTGGTGAAATGCGTGGTGGTAAGGTTGATTAGATGCACATAATTATGCTTGTACACTGATATAACCATTAACTTTATATGTTGCTAGCTACAACATAGTCTCTCGGGTTTTTATTGAGGCTTGTGCCACTTGCAGTGCAACTAACACATGCATGATATTAAAGTGCACAATGTCTTGTTCACAGCGTTCCGAAAATTAGCATTGTTTATCATTTAGTCAGCTAGTCACCGATTGCGCAAATGGTAAGCAAAAATGTCAGGAAATGCGGGTTAATGAGATGCATGCTCTCTGTGAAAAGTCTGAAACGTTGGGTCTAAATGAAGGCTAAAAAGCACATCACAGTAAATTTCTTACCTTAATAAACCGTTCCATAAATTCAAACCGCTGGGTATCTCTTTGGATTGCACGCGACAACAGATTAAAATCTGCCACAATCAGTGTATTTACACAACTATCGCTCGTGTCAAAGTTCATTTGCATAGCCCTTACACTCGGTGAAAATACGTCTTCTGCCGTTCAGGTTCGTTTGTTGACGTTCTAAGTAGTGGCAAAAAGCTTCCTTTAGTACTTGGATAAGCTGTAGATTACGTTTCGACGTGTGGGTTGCGTTAAAGTTGATCAATTCTCAAGACTTGCGAGATACTCCAAAAGTAATGCCTGTCACTAACCTTAACCGTCGTCCTGATAAGTTCCTTTGGTATATTCTCCCGCAGAACGACGGAACGCTAGGAGAAGATGAAAGTAGTAAGTTTTCATTTACCGTTTTTATGACAACTGAGTCCTGTACTACTACTAGCCTAATGACTACTAGGAACTCGAGGACTATGTGCCACAATGTTCAAAATAAAGACAACGAACACTTGCCGGTTGATCTCTGAGAGGCGAGTTCGTCAAGTGCACCTGAATGAACACGACAAGCTTGATTGGAACCATGTTTTGCGATGAATGGTCTTTACTTCTGTTTCATGCTTGATGGCTGCTTGTATTTTAGTATCAGCACTTATGTAGCACTTTAAATGAACTTCGGGATCCGTTGATGCCACGAATGCTACACTAGCCTTTGTCACAATGTCACACAAGTTGTAACGTGACCCATTACCAGCTATGGAGGATCCCTTGCCCTGCGCGAGCCGATCAATATATTTATTTGTCAAGAAAAACTCGTTTCATTTCAATATTGACATTGAAAAACCCACCCATTGATTTGATTTTTGTACTAGTGTAATCCTGTCAGTATGACCGAACGACGACAATCATTGCAATTTTTACCTACTTTTCCTCAAAAAATATAAGGAGTTGCTGGAAGTAGATATGCAACTGAAATTCATTTTTTTCTTTCCTGTTATCAGCCGTTCGTTTTTCACAGAAAACCTAATGGTTGACCCATAAATATAATGAAGAAAATCAAAAGATAGAGTTAAGAAACTCAGCAGATGCTGAGAGAGCGACTTCTGGCTGAACGGCAGAAGACGTATTTTCACCGAGTGTAAGGGTTATGCAAATGAACTTTGACACGAGCGATAGTTGTGTAAATACACTGATTGTGGCAGATTTTAATCTGTTGTCGCGTGCAATCCAAAGAGATACCTAGCGGTTTGAACTTATGGAACGGTTTATTAAGGTAAGAAATTTACTGTGATGTGCTTTTTAGCCTTTACACATTTAGACCCAACTTTTCAGATTTTCTTCCTCAAACTTGGCTAAGTTTTAGTAGGTGAACAAAGGCCTCAGAATAGGGTGTCTCCCAGCCTCTCTGGTAAGCCTAGAATTTTCCGAAAAGTTTCCATATTTGGTCAGTCAAAGTAATGAATGTAACTTAGTATTTGTATGAAAACGAAATTCTGCGAGCTGCATTTTAGGGGACGTAGCACGCTTCAAAAAAATCGGTGAATTTTACCTTTCTGATCACGGTCGACAACCTTAGTTCGGCCAAAATTCAATTTTGCCTCGTAGCAAAGCAAAAATAAGAAACTGGAAAATAATAAATTGCTTTCTTATCTATATGTGCCAAACCCTTTGCACTGACAAAAAATGAGGGAAAATTATTTTTGGTCGCGAAGTCGTGTGGACCGCTTTTAGAGAGACTGCACACTTAATTTCTGGTGGTAGAAATGTTTCAACACAAAATTTCATCGTCTTTTAATCTGTGTTGTAGTGGTGCTGTTTGTACCAATATGATTTATATTTTAATGAATGCCAGATAGTCTAAATGACTCTAAAGCCCCGGCCAACCGATAGCAACATCTCAACGAAACATATCCAAACATTGTTGCCCAGTATTTGCAAGCTCCGGCCAAACGATCGCAACATTGTCTGGCGCAACATGTTGCACGCTTTTGGTCACCCTGTTGCAACGTGTTGCGACATGCTGCGAGTTGAAAATCTAACAAATGCGCATGCTCACCCGCAACTTTGTTGTACGAACCTGGGCAAACGACTAAAACATCATGGAACATCCACAAATGTTGCATGAAAAATTTGACCATGCTCAAATTTGTGGCAAAAACACCCAACATGTCGTAACAATTCGCAACAGGGTGGCCAAACACACGCAACATGTTGCACCCAACAATGTTGCGATATGTTGCGTAGAAATGTTTCGATCGTTTGGCCGGAGCTTTAGGTGAGTTGGCTGAAGCTGCGGTGGTGATTTACAAGCACATCAGTTTTCTGTTAATGAGAGAAGTTTTATCTGTGCTTCCTTGATTTACGGACGAAAGCTTTTTGTCTGATGAAGTAAGTTTGTTAGAACAATCCCCCCTCCACTCAAAATATTTATAATTAAAATTCTTGAGTCTGAATTGTCATTATTCATTTCACTGTATCATTGTTTAATAATGAAAGAAGTTAAAAACTTCGTATGCTACGTGGCACTTGTTACTATAATGAAGAATGTTGCTGAAAGTGCCAAAATCGGCTATCGGCGCGAGTTGACGCTAAGTTGCCCTCTTTGCAGTGGCGTGGATGTGATGAATCGTAGTGGAGATAGCTGTGTGTATCAGTGACTTTGTAGTGGATGGAAGTGCGCATGCGGTCGCCTGAAATGCGCAAATTGATACCAGGAAAGGTAGTTCAGTTTCAGAGATTGTATGTGCGAATTGCAGAGCGGGATGAAAATTGGAGACAAAGGCAATGTAATCATCAAGTTCAACGCGGCTACAACACGCGCTGTTAATGCTCTTGATTTTAAGAAGCATCCCCACCACTGCAAAGAGAGCCTCACACACAGCCAGCTTCTACGCCTTGGACGCCTCTGTTCTGACCAAGCCGACTTTCTAGACAAAGACAAAGCTCAAGAGATGGCCTCATTCCTTGAAAGACGCGGCTACAGCGCTTAAACTCTGAAACATGACCTCGAGAAAATGAAACACCTGTCTCAAAGCGACGCCCTTTCCAACAGCAACTCAACAGAGGAAAAGATGAGCAGGACTCCTTTAGTACTCACATACCATCCTTTGAACACTCGAGTACAACGAATCCTGCTTGAAAGTTTCAAAGTGAATGCAGACGACCCAGCAACAAGCCTCATCTTTCCTCGACCAAAAATAGTTGCGTTTCGACGTGATGACAACTTGCAAACATCACTAGTTCACACTGTGCAGAAAAGCAGGCTGCAACACGCGCAGGTACCTATCCATGTCAACACCCACGTTGTCATACTTGTGGCCATATTTCCAGCGAAACTGATCTTCTGGGTCCAAAAGGATCGCTTAACCATCAAAGAGTCCTTTACTTGTTTGTCGTCTGGTGTGATTTACTGCATCTCCTGCCGTCGCTGCCCTGCCATTGACATCAGCGACACTGGGCGCACTCTGAGGGAACGTTTTGGTGAACACCTCCGCAGCATCAACAAGAATGCGCCTGGTTTTCCCGTCGCAGAGCATTTCAGTTAACGGACATACCGCTGAGGACGTGCTGGTCCGTGGGATCAAACTCTGCG
>JAEMPF020004211.1:7500-14148 GCA_022496165.2 Catalaphyllia jardinei | reverse complement strand
GGCTGATGAATCAGGAGCGATGCGATTTGCAATGTTTGTTTGATCTTTACTTCAAGCGCGAACGTTTGTTTGAAATACTTTGGATGATATGTTTAGCTTCTAAACGTGCCCTCGGTTTTTAATTCATTTCACGTTTCATCTCTGACTCAATATGTTAATTCTTCGACGATGGCTAAAATGTCTTTTGTTTGTTCAAGATTCTTTTGAATGATGCTTTTCTCAAGGGAACAGTTGAGATCAATGAGTTTAGATTTGCATTTCCACTTAATGTATTTCAATTAGTAGTGCACTCACCTTGTTTGCAAATTGGACACAGGTCCCTCTTGTACAGAATTAGGATTATGAAAATACAATTGTTTCTCATTTGATTTACCTGTGTATAGATTGATTCTCGAGTCCGAGGGGAAAAAATATGGAAAGACTGATCCGGGGCCTTCGAGTCCAGTGGGCCATTTTTCACCCCAAAAGAAACTCCTATGGAAACCTGGGACCTCGTTTCCATGTTTCTGAGCCGCTACCGCCATCTTGAATTCTTAATTTACCTCCTGATTGGCTGAAAATAACCTCCGCCATCTTGGATTTGGAAAACAATATAGTCTATTATTCTCGAAACAATAGCCTATTGTCTTTCTCGGCTCCTGATTGGTTACGGGTCATATAAGCCAGATATAGTAGTAATTTAACCTCCGATTAGCGCTAATCGGGGTTTTAAACAACCGTGTCCAGGAAGCGTGGCTCAATTCATAACGAACATTTCACTGATGAAGGGCACAGTCCCGAAACGTCTGGACATTTGTTAAGATTTTGGCACTTTCAGCAACATTCTTAACCTTTATTTTTCATTGTATCATTGTTTAACTATTATGAGTAGCCAGAAATAATCCAGCAGATGTAACATTAACTGCTGCCCCTGAAAGTCAATAGATGAAAAAGTATTAAGAAAAAAATATAAATAATTTGGAAGTTGGCAACTTGCCCAGCAGGACAGGATTTTTAAAGCTTCTTATGAAAGCAAACACACTGCAGATACCTCTAACCAGATAGAGGCATTGAACGGGTGTTACTAAACAGAGTAACGAAGTAACGAGTAACGAGTAACGAAGTAACGGAAAACCGAGTAGCGAGAAAAAAATTCGAACGGTCAAAAATTCTCAAATCTTTTTTAAAATATTTAGAAGCGATTAAAATCGTTTTTTTTTTTTAGTATTTCAATAACACTTTCAGGCTGCGCGGTATCTAGACACAATGTTTCAAAGTCTTGAGCTTATGGGTCGTCAAATTGGTAAATTGGTTTCGAGCTTGATGCTCATAGAATAATTTCTACAAAAATTGAAGTTGGAACCCTGAATTGAAGTTGGAGAGTATTCGATATTTGTTCAGAATTGCGAAGCGATTCCAAATTATGTTTTGGTTTTGCACAAATTGTACGAACCTCGTGTCACTCAGGGGCACGATTTTTCAAAAACTACATCT
Organism: Catalaphyllia jardinei; assembly: GCA_022496165.2. Lineage (NCBI taxonomy): Eukaryota > Metazoa > Cnidaria > Anthozoa > Scleractinia > Caryophylliidae > Catalaphyllia > Catalaphyllia jardinei. Next base: position 12,675 of record JAEMPF020004211.1, on the reverse strand, counting down.
CCGGCAGTCAGAAGGTCTTCACGCTTTCCACCAAAATTTCCTCTTGAACCTGCTGAGATGTCGGTGTAAAAACACCAAGTATTTTCTGCCCTGAATAATTGCCTCGGCAAACTACAATTGTACAAATAGCTATAATAAAACGCTTGAGCGTTCGGTGACGAAAGTCCGGTCTAACACTTCAGTCGCGTGACGAAGGGTTTTCGCGCCAAAAGGAAGTAAGCGTTGAAAGCGGAAAAGTTCTACTGTGAGCTAAACGGCTTAGCCCTGGCAGCGACGAAGTTCTCAGTTCTCTAAGTTATTTATACTGTTAGCTAAACGGCAAACGTGTTTCCGTCCAAAGATCGAGATGCTGGAATGCTCAATGATCATTTTAATATGTATTGATTATTCATGAATTTTTAATCCTTGCATCTAGTTTATTTTCGTGCCCTTGAGTGGAGCTTTTTATAGTATGAAGAAGCTAAGAGTATTCGTCCACAACAAATGCAAATCTTTGTTTATAATCGCTTCGCCTTTCTGAACAAATATCGAATACTCTCACAGGTCCAACTTTATTTTTTGAAGAAATTATTGTATGAGAGTTGATCGACACGAGTCAGTGCATGACGAAACATCGAGATTTCCTAGTATGTCCAGGCTCGACAGTTTCTTCCACAACAAAGCCAAAATTACAATTCAAATCACTTGACATTTCTAAACAAGATATACAGTTTTATGAATGATTGGGTGAGTTTTTCCGTGGAAATTCTAGAACAATTTCAGACTGACGGGTAAGTAGTATTAAAAGCACTTTCCGGCTGCCAGGTATCTAGAAACAATGTAAAATGAAAACTTAGTTGCAGTAGTCTCAGAACAGCAGTAGATGACCTTCCGTCCTGAAATGTGAAATAAATTACCATAATCATCATAACCTTGAAAACAGCCGAAAAGACTTCTTTCTGCATTTGATTATCGTAAGTTGATGTCTGCTCTGAAGACGGAACTAAGTTATTCGACCTCAGCGGCCGCCAGATGATGGATTTCCCTGCACGACCTGACCTGACCTGACGATCATTATATTAATTTCAGGATTATCTCGAGCCACTGTAGTCTTGGGCATTGGACTTGAATCTTAGAGTTTTAAACTTGGGCCGCTTTGCGTATAATTTTGACAACTTTGGCGAACGAAACAAAAAAATTATGCTATCGGGTCCTTTCTACGTCGCGGAGTCATGTGAACATGGAATGATATAGGTGGATGTCATTTACATGAATCAAAACCAAAGCGAAATGCCTTTCCGTACTATGGGAAACATGCTTCTGAGGCTTTTAATTTAATTTTACTCTTTAAAACCATTTTACGCATTTTCAAACGATTTTGAAATCTTTGACCCTTTCAATTTTTACCCTTTACTCGGTTTCTGGTTACTTCGTTACTTGGTTTCTCGTTACTTCGTTAATCGTTACTTCGTTACTCTGTTTATATTCATGGTAACGAAATGTCACGCAAATGTTAAGATCGTCAGTTTGTGTCTCATGGTTAGATTCATGAAACTTTTTGGTCCTTGATGCCTTGTTTCGCCTGATCTATCTGGGCCTACGCGTGTAACACACAAGCGAAGCTAATCGGCAAGGAAGTACAGTTTCCTATTACTGATCTTACTCCACGGTAAACGGACGGTACTGGGCAAAAACACTTCAGTGAGGATCCTCAAAGACAGATCTTCAAAGGTTCCCTAACAAGTTGAATTGATAGTCGTAGACGAATCACACACTGTTGAGATCTGGACGGGCAAATTCAAGGGGCAAACTCAAGCTTTCGCTGTTAGCATGAAGAATTAATTTGAATATGCGGTCGTGCAGCGCACGTCACGTCTGATCCCCGACGTGGACCGCAATTGATCCCGCCGGAAAACGTCAATGGCATGGAGTACGTTTGGCTTCGGTGATTTTTTTATTTTTTTATTTATCGATTTTCATCAACTAAATGATGAATTAGATAAACATAGAGCAAAGATATTCTGACAACGTAAATTATAATTTAAATATAATTCTCTTGAAAAATTCATCTTATTTTCGCTTGACAATTCTTCGGAAAAATTACAAGAAAAAACCAAAGCTCGTAGACAGTGTTGTGATTGGCATTTCTCCATTATCGCGTGATGTATTCGCGCCTTTGCTGAATAAATTATTGTATGTGTTGGATTCACTCATGGCGGGTCATTACATTTGGCGACGAGACATTTCATTTTAGATTCGAACAGGAATGGCGATCTACGGGAAAATAGGCGAATTCAAAGAATCAGAAGAATCATGGACCCAGTATGTAAAGCGGTCGGAACAGTATTTCCTAGCGAATGAGGTGGAAGATGCGGGGAAACGACGAGCAATTCTACTCAGTACTTGCGGGAGTAAAACGTACGCACTTGCGAGGGATTTACTTCAACCAGCGAAGCCAACGGAGACAACTTTCAAGAAGATTGTCGACACCCTTAAGAAGCACTTTTCACCGAAGCCGAGTGAGATAGTGGAGCGTTACAAATTTTATAACCGAAATCGGAAAGAAGACGAAGGAGTTGCAGCATACGAGGCAGAATTGCGTAAGCTAACCGAACATTGTAATTTTGGCGAGTCGTTTACCAGAAATGCTACGAGATCGGTTGGTCTGTAGTATAAAATAATAAGACAATCCAGCGGAGATTACTTGCGGAAAGAGAATTGACACTCGAGAAAGCCGAGGAGATTGCTTTGGGAGAAGAGTTAGCAGCGAAGCACGTGGTTGATATTCAGTCTGAAACGACCCCCAGCAGCGTTAATCAGGTCGACGCTCAAGACAAGAACGGAACTAAAGATACGAAAGATCGTCGTCCAGATTCAGAGTGTTATCGTTGTGCGGAGAAACATAAAGCTTCAGCCTGTCGATTCAAAGATGCTCAGTGTTTTAAATGTGGGCGAAGAGGGCACTTAGCCAAAGTGTGTCGTGGCGAGAAAAATTCGAAGAAAACGAAGAGCAAAGGAACCGATTCCGGGAAGCGGGAAGGTAAACAAACCGGTTCGCGAGACAGCAAGCGAGGAAAGGGGAAGAAGAAGCAGCCAACAATTTAGTGGACGAAGTTTCCGGCGAAGAAGGTGCTTATGCAGCGACTATGTATCACATTTGCGGGCAAAGCAAACCTAAGGCATTCGAAGTAACTGTGGAACTTTGCGGTGAACCACACAAATTGGAGATAGACACTGGCGCGACCAGAACCGTGTTGGATGAAGAAACGTACAACAAGTTAAGTGACAAGGTAGAATTGAAGAGTTCGAAGGCCATATTAAGCACATACACAGGAGAGAAAATACCAGTGTCAGGTGAAGTACTGATCTCTATCAAGTACCAAAATCAACAGCATAATTTACCAACCCTGGTGCTGATGCGTCCTGGACTCAATCTACTTGGAAGGGATTGGCCTTAAGTGATTAAGCTTAACTGGAACAGTATTTTCAGCATCCAAGAGGGCAACCCTCAGCTGCAGAATATCCTAGATGCACACAAGGACATTTTTGGCGAAGGACTGGGTACACTGAAGGGCAAAGAGGCTAAAATCTATGTTGACCCAAGTGCTCCACCCAAGTTCATGAAGGCACGTCCTGTGCCATATGCTCTTAAAGCGAAAGTCGAAAAGGAACTGGATCGATTGCTTAGTGAAGGCATAATATCTCCAGTAGAGTTCACAGAGTGGGCAGCACCTATAGTTCCAGTGGTGAAACAAGACGGATCAGTGCGTATTTGTGGTGACCGTGTACCGTTAACCAAGTCTCAAAGTTGAATAATTATCCAATCCCCAAGACTGAGGACCTGCTTGCCACACTAGGTGGAGGCAATAAATTCACCAAGTTGGATAAGTCACAGGCATACCAACAGTTATTATTGGATGAAGAATCGAAGAAATTCACTACGATCAACACTCACAAGGGACTCTATCAATATAATAGACTGCCCTTTGGGGTTTCATCAGCGCCCGGATTTTTCCAGCGTACAATGGAGAATTTAATTGCAAGGCATCCCCCATGTTGTCGTGCGAGTTGATGACATCTTAGTGAGCGGCAGGGATGACCCAGATCACCTAGCCAACCTGGAAGCAGTGCTTAGTCGGCTCTCCACAGCAGGATTGAAGCTACGTTTGGCAAAATGTCTGTTCATGTAACCTGAAGTCACGTACTGTGGGTACGTAATCAGTGGTGATGGCATTCAACCTGTGGCGGCAAAAGTTGATGCAATCAAGAATGCACCGGAGCCAAAAGATGTCAGTCAGTTACGAGCGTTCCTGGGCATGCTTAACTACTATCATAGATTCTTACCTGACGTCGCAACCATCCTGGAGCCCCTACACAAAATGGAAGGAGCAACCGAACGTCCAATAGGATACATGTCTCGATCTCTAAATGGAGCCGAAAGAAACTACTCCACCCTAGAGAAGGAGGCGCTAGCAATAATTTTCGGAGTTAAGAAGTTCCATCAGTTTCTTTATGGACACTCATTCACTATCAAGACGGATCATAAACCTTTGGAGGGTTTATTGCATGAGAAGAAAGGGATTCCAGCACTTGCTGCACCACAAATCCAGCGATGGGCACTGACCTTGTCTGCTTACGAGTACAAGATACCGTACAAGGCTGGTCAGACCAATGGTAATGCTTAAGTAGGCTACCCTTGCCTGAGATTCCTGGGTCAGTCCCAGTTTCAGGTGAAACAATCTTGTTAATTGAACATTTAGAAGACACAACTGTTTATAGCGGTCACATTAAAGAGTGGACCAAGAGGGATCCAGTCCTCTCACAGGTGCTACGATTCATCTTAGAACGATGGCCAACCAAAAGCAACTCTGAAGAGCTAAACCCTTACTTCAGCAAGCGAAGTGAATTGAGCGTAGAAGATGGTTGTGTACTGTGGGGTGACAGAGTGGTTGTACCCCCACAAGGAAGATCGAAAATACTTACCTAGATGAATGAGGCCCACCGAGGCGAATCTCGCATGAAAGCATTGGCACGAAGCTATGTATGGTGGCCGGGCATGGATCAGGAGATCGTGAAGAAGGTGAAGGGCTGTGACAAATGTCAGTCAAATCAGAGTGCACCTGCAGAAGCACCATTACACCGCTGGGAGTGGCCAGGACTCCCTTGGTCAAGAATCCACATTGACTATGCAGGGCC
>JAEMPF020004211.1:0-2500 GCA_022496165.2 Catalaphyllia jardinei | reverse complement strand
GCAGTTATTCGTGTGGTAATATGTTTCAGATAAGTTTAGAGACACCGTCAAATTTGTACACGATTTACTGAGAAGTTATTATAGTTACAAAGGTTTTAGAATTTTTTTGGAGTTCTATAGCGATCGGCTATAAAGTCTTTGTGTCGGAGTTGAATGTTCTATTGCTGAGGAGAAGGATGATAATAAGGGGTGGGAAGCAAACAGAAGTGTAGGTTATTGCCTGCCGTGTACTGGAGCTGCTGCAGGTGTTGGGCAAAACGAATTCTGTAGCGAAAACCGCCACCCCTCCGATGACCTTGAACCAGCTGCCCTGGAAAATGAATCTTTGGGCAAGGAGCGTTCCGTTAATGTCGTGTGATAGTATCTTGTGAGGCTTGTGAGCTGGCTTGTAAAAGCGGCTAAACTACAAAATACAGGGTTACTTTTACCGTGAAAGCGATTCAGGCGAGGATGACAACTGGGTTGACGCTGAATATCAAACAACAAACAAATCAATAAACACACTCGAGCGAGAAGCCTTTTCTTCAATACAACCAGTGTCGTCAACCGACGTCGCAACTCTCTCCTCCGCTGTCTTTCTCTAGACATTTTCTCTAGCAATAAAGCTTTGGTAAACCTCGGCATTTCGTTTAATTTCGGTTTTCCCGCACTGGTACCCTGGTTTAATCTGTGCGTTTCATGCGCTTTTTAGATTCGCCGCTGGTTAGATAAATGCGGAAGGCTCGGGCAAAATATTGAATTCGTCTTACTAATTTCGTCGTGTAAATCACCCGTGGACTAATCGTCCACTGATCGACGAATTCAATTTGAATTAAATTCATCTGAATTATATTCAACGTATAAACTACGCCTTATAATGGGTCGTTTTGATTCGAAGTGTAGGCTGTATCTTTGCTTAAGCAAATCCAAAAACCATTAAAGAAAGCAATATACTCGCCAGAAATCACAAAAGCATGAAGTCAAAATCCACAATGCCTGCCATGAGCCTGTATTGAACGTAATGGAGGAAAATCTCCACAAATGTCTATTTTTTATAGTATTTCCAACCAAATTCACTCTGTTTATCAGAAACTAATACTGTATACATTCCATTTGATGGACAAAATAAAACAACAGTCGACGACCTGCCATTTTCAGGTGGCCAGCGCTAACACCCAAGCTATATAGAGTGTTTCTTGGTAACACTAGTCCACGCGGGAATGTTGAGATCGCCAAGTGAATAACGGGTTCGTCTTGAAATCCAGCGACCGAAGTTCGAGCTCCAGTCAACGCGCTTTCTCGCACTGTTAATTCCGGTTAACATCAACATAAATTAATCAACATTTAATTTTTCTCGACGCCGATCAAAAAGTCGACGCCTATTAAATATGCGCGGGCATTTCACTATTTCACACTATAAACAACATTTATACTAACAGAGAAATAACAACAACATGATATTATGTGACAGCGCGATGCTGTTAGTGAGTTCATATGGGCCAGTACGTGGCTGTGTAGCTGCGCGATGCGGCTCCTGTCAATACTCAAAATTTGACCCTTGCTCACCACAGAGTCTCCAGTAGCTCAGTGGTAGAGCATCCGACTAGATCACGGAGGGTCGTGGGTTCAAATCCCATCTGGGGCTCGGCCCATATGAACTCACTAACAGCATCGCGATGTCACATAATATCATGTTGTTGTTATTTCTCTGTTAGTATACTCACTTAGGAGGTTGGTTGGACGCATCTCGATATGCTTTAATGTGACGGCGTGATGCTGTTAGTTAGTGTGACAGCGCAATGTTGTTAGTGAGTTCATATGAGCCAGTACGTGGCCATGCGGTTCCAGGCAATACCCACAATTTGACCCTTGCTCACCACAGAGTCTCCAGTAGCTCCCTGGTAGAGCATCGGACTAGCTCACGGAGGGTCGTGGGTTCAAATCCCATCTGGGGTTCGGATTTTTTTCCGAGTTTACGTTTCTCCTAGAATTTACATAATATTATAAACAACATTTACACATTAATTATAAAATAAAACGAAGAAATGAAAAATAAATTTGACACCGTCATGGTCATGTAAATGGAAGCCTATTCAAAAAATGATGACATCGCAATAAAAATGTGATTTTCCTGCCCGAGATATCGCCAACTACAAAACCAAAATCAATGGTTGTTGTTGCGTTTTCAAATTACTCTGGCTTAGTGTGAACGGAAAACATTTGATGCGTCCTCAGATTGAAACCTCCGTTTTCAAATTCCTCCGACGAAGTGTGGACTAGACGGGGCCTTATAGAAAATGCTTGACACACCATAACAGGCTGAATAGGTACAGATGTGTCATTATTTACGATTACAAAGCGATATGGCTCAAGCGATATTTAGCCACACGCCCTTTACGGAGGGCAGGGTTTCCCTTTTGAAGTTGATGACAACTGTTTCTTGCGAAATGTTTCTGAGTATAACATTACAAAATCTACACACTCGAATATTGGCGGATGACCTACACACTCGAATATTGGC
>JAEMPF020033568.1:1776-11871 GCA_022496165.2 Catalaphyllia jardinei | reverse complement strand
TTGGTGTCCAGACTGATGTCCCGGGTTTAGGTCTGTCTCCACATTTGATTTAAGGTTTGGTTTAGTATTTGGTTTTCGGTTTGGTTTAGTATTTGGTTTTTATTATTTAGTTTTTGGTTTTTATCATTTAGTATTTGGTTTTTATTATTTAGTTTTTGGTTTTTATTATTTAGTATTTGGTTTTTATTATTTAGTTTTTCCAGCAGTTGATTAATTGTTGGAAAAATAGTTTAGAAATATACTATAAAAAATAATATACAAAAAATATATAAACTGTGCTCATACCCCCATTTACTATACTACTCTGAGATCTTTTACTTTATTTTAAATTTTGGTTTCTGTTTTGATGTTTCCATGTCACCATATAAATTGAAGTAAACTATACCCTCATTCTTTTTCTTTGAAGCTTCAACCGGTGTCATTTTTATGCTTGAATGTTTTGTGTTGTTGTACTGATTTACTAGTTTTCGTAACATTTCCAGATACATTGGTGTCATTTTTATGCTTGAATGTTTTGTGTTGTTGTACTGATTTACTAGTTTTCGTAACATTTCCAGATATATTGTGTTACCTTGAATTGTGAACTGTTTCCACATTTTGGATTTAATTGTCCTATTCCATCTTTCAACAACTGATGACTTCTCTTCATTCTTAGTTGAGTACATTTGTATCCCATTTTTCTCTAATAGGTCTTTCACATTTTTATTATAGAACTCTTTTCCCTTGTCAACCCATAGATATTGTGGTTTTCTACCTTCCTTGAATACTGTTTTGAATGCTTCAGTTACAGATACACCTTTCTTATCTTTTAACGGAACGATCCAACCATATTTGCTGAATACATCGATAACCATTAGAAGATATCTGTAACCCTTATTCCATTTACTAAACTGCTGCATTTCAACCAAATCACTTGCCCATATTTCATCGATATGATTTGTGATTACACGCCGCCGAGTGAAATTCCGTTTTATGGGTGTATGTAACTCATCAGCTAATTTTTCTTGCCAGTTTTCTTCACTCGACGGCTTTTCCCGTTTTTTGACTTCACACCCATACCTAATTTAGACTTAGTTGCTATAGCATTTCTAGCCACAGTATGACCCCATTGTCGATCTTTCCAAGGAATTGCATCAAGAGCCTTGACCATCTTACGATCAGCTTCATTCTTACACTTCACTTGATCACCTTTTGGTTTATTACCACAAACTGAGTAATCAACATCGTGCTGCATACTGACTGCATCTGTTCTACCTGTTGGTTGTTGATATATCTCAAGTATCTGACCAGTGTTTGGATCATACCTCAGTTGCTCTTCAAGAGGGTTTCCAGGTCCTGTATACTTATGTCCAGGTATCACAAACCCTTTCTTTGATGCAACCTTGAGAATAGCATTATGGATGTCTAACCCTCCACCATAACCTTTCCATTCAATCCATGAGTTGTATGATCTGCTACCTCCAGCATCTTTGTAAGCTTTATACTGTCTCTTGTATTCAGCAACCAAAGGTCTACCCTCTTTTTCACTCACTTCAGGTCCTTTGAACAATCCAGGTGCAGTGGCAACATTCCAAGCTTTATTCCAATCTACTAATGGAAATGGTATTGGTAATCCACTACCACTATGTGTTGGATTCAATTTTTTTTGATAAGTCTGATGTGAAACTGTCCAAAGCTGTATCAAGATACTGATTAGCCGTCTCTTTTATTTTTTGTTTAACTATATATGCCTTTGCAGCACCAGCTCGTCCAAGATTAAATAAACCTTTAACACTACTTTTAAGCAGTTGTTCTCCTAGTAAGCCCCCATCTTGTGAGGGCTCCATTAGTTTCCCTTGTTCTTAACAAATTTAGTCTTTGTTATCCCACATTCAGCACAAGTGCACTTTAACATCATACGCCCATTTTTAGCTTTAGCATATCGTTCACTACCTGGAACGCATCCAGTTTGCTTCTTCTGTTTTACGCAATATGATTTCACCATTATATATATAATTTAGATATTTTTGAAGTAATTGATGATGAATCTATGATTGACACTTGTATCAGACATATCAAATTTAACATTATGCACCGTATCAAGAATGGATCTACCCTTCTGTCTTTCCAGTAGATAGTATAAACACCAATAACCACATAACACTGAATCACGTTCTTGTATCTCATCAGTTGAATACACTAATTGTTTTCCACTAGTGGCCATATATTTCTTAAGCTCTGATGGCATATTCAATCCAAAAGAGTCGAAGTATTCACAAAATCTATCAATATTTCTATAAGCTACCCAATGTGTACCTGGTCCAATATGGTTATCAAGATTGATTATCCCACATTCTTTGTTTTTTATTTGTGATGATAATGTATCCTTGCTGAAAACACCTCTGAAGTATTTTATACCAAGTTGTTTTACCCAGTCCATTAAATCATGATTTGATAATGGTTTGTTTATAAAATAGCTCCTATCAATGGAATGCTGTTGAAAGGACTGTTTGGACCTAGAAGAAGACCTTTTCCTTTCTTTTTTTTTACCAAGTCCAATCTGATTTTTATTCCAACTACCAAAGAATGGTGGTGGTTGATATGGCATTATCATCTGATTCTTTCCACCTTTCTTTCTCATATCCATTTTGGGAACATATACAGGAATTGATCTTCTTGGTCTTGATTTTTCAACATGTAAACCCCATCCAGTCAAAGCTTTTAAAACCATTGGAATCCCAATACTGGCAAGCAGAGTGCCAAGAAAACCGCCTGATTGTTTTTTTGTTGGTCTTATACGAACACCTGAACCTGATTGAAGAGCGTCCAATATATCTTTCTTTTGTTTTGCAGTTAGAAGATGTTTGTTTGCAATAAGCTTATCAATTTTGTTTTGTGGAATGAGGAAACCTCCAGTTTGTCCTTTTCCAGATATCTTTTTAACAATTTGTTGTGCTCCTGCACTGGTTGCTCCTGCTAAAGCTGCCAATCCCATGGTTTTCGCAATGGTTGGTCCGAATGCACGTGCGAGAGCTAGAGCTGAAGTTAGTAAACTACCACCGACTTGTTTTCTGATATTTGTCTTGGAAAGTTTGATATCCATACCTTTATTCAATTTCCGATTCTTCTCCAATCTCTTCTTCACTGTAGCTGGGACATGTAGAGTGTCATTCCCATGAAGAGAGTCATTCGTTAACCTTATTACGATTGTTTCTCTTTTTGTGTAAGCGTCACCAATATTCTTCTTCTGATTTTCTGATAGTTTAACATTTATTGCAAAAAGCTGAGTCATTTCTTATATATAATATATGTTATATAATTTTCTGATTATAAAACATATGTAAAATATGATTTACATTGACCTTAGGATTAATTTTCCACTGGTCTTTATAATTTCAACATCCTGTTCAAAAAGCACAAGTGAGTAGATTTTGTATGCTGCGTTAGTGGCACCACTTAATTTATAGTGAAAAGTTAATTTGGTTGTACCATCTCTGATATCTGTTGACTGTTTTGTTAAATCAAAGTAAACAAATGAAAAAATTGAATTGAAGTTTGTCCTGGTGAGGAGAGTATCATGAGCATATTCATTATTAGCATGAACATATTTCATTACATCTCGGAAAACTCGTGATGGTTCGGCAACAGGTGTATTAGGAACTTCTGGATAATCTCTTCCATTTCCCACTACAAGACGACATTCAGTTAATTGTTGATCGGCGGGTGAAAAGGTGTTGTATAAGTATTTATTAGCTGTCTGTGTATTATCACTCGCATCATTGATAATGAAAACAAAAACATGTCTTGGTTTGTTAACCCCTGTTGAAATACGGTAGTTACCCGACGCTTGCTGTGTTGAAGAATCATTTGAAATCAATTCACGAAGATAGGACCACTTTTTATCTATGAAAAATTCGTCTGAATACAATTTCAAACCAGCTGCGTTGAAGGTTATACGAGGTATTATTAGCTGCAATTTGGTAATGACCACACGGCAATCAGCTCCTCCTGTCCTCCAGACTAGGTTTGCGTCACTCTCAATTACTATGTTCAACTCAATTTTGGTATTTGGAAGAAGTTCTCTATGGAGGTTCTCAAAAAAGCCGTAGCGATTCAGTGGTATTTCTACATTCACCACAGCATTATCAACTAATAATGCTTTTCTGGTGGCATAACCTGAATTGTATCCTGCAACTCTTGATGGTGTCACATTTTGAGCATTTCCATCCAATGCTAATTGAGTAAACTCTGTTAATACAGTATTTCGGGATTTGTCAAGATAAAAGAACTCATTAGTTCCTTGACTTTTAACATACCCATTTGAATATTCTAGTAAGTTTTTAACATTAGTTGCATGATTGACTTCTGGACAATCATAAACAGAAAACCATTCATTTTGACATCTAGTTTATTAATAAGAGAGAATGAAGAATTGACAATCCCACTCCGAGCATTAGCAGCAATATTACCACCAGCTGCTAGAAGCTGTAATTTGAAATCAACATTGAATCTGGCGTTATACCAATCAAAAGGGGTTATTTCTCCACTATTATCAACGACAATACGATGATTGGTTTTTGTTTGATGAGCACCATTCGCAGGAACAACCAATGCTGTATCAAGTTCAAAAACAACCTCTTCATACCTCTCTACGTATTTTGGATTTCGATAATTCGTCATATATTAATAGATTAGATAAATTTTCTTCTTCTCAGCTTTCCACCTGAAAGTATCATATTCACTCTCTCATTTATCTCATCAGTAGTTAATTTTCTAGGTTCTGATGCTGATACAGTCGGTTCCATCATAACTGGTGGGACTGTTGTTCTATTCTGACCCAAAAGCTCAACTATCTTATCACCAGCCTTCTTACCAGCATATTCACCAGTTGTTGTAGTTGCCTTTTTAGCCGTTTTTCTAAGCAGTTTCTTTCCAACTGCTTTGAAAACATCACTCAGACCTTCACCGTGTATAGTTTCATCGAAAATATGTTTTGTCACATACATATCCAAATCTGGATCATACACTGTTTTGAATTCACACTGTCTTATCATATATTATAATATTATACTATATCTCACTCGATCGTAGAAACAGTTCAATGTACCAATCTATCCCATTCAAATCAATTGGATTACCAGATGAATCAGTAACATAAAACCGCATTGAAGATATCAAATGACTTGACACTGGACTATATGCGAGAAAACGAGGTTGATAAGTAAATGGAAGGGATCTGACAAGATTTTCAACAGGAATAACAGCTACCGTGTTTGAAGATTGACCATCAGTGATGCTATCTGTTACCTTATCACAGTTGATATTTACCTCATCTACCCCTACTCTGTTTGTTCAATCTTTTTTGAATCGAAGCCAATCAGTTTTCTGAAATCTAAGTTTGTGAGATCTACTTGATAATTCTCATCCAATTCAATAATCACTCGATATGTGGATAAAACAAAATACAGATTGATGCCATACTCATCTTTACTAATAAGATCTCCATTATCCTTCATAGACTTTTTAATGTATTCATCAATGTCATCATAGCTGTACATTCCATCAATAAATGTGATTGTTTTCCAATTTACACCTTTATCAGTACTGTATTTTATTTTATTATTACCATATGATTGTCTGATGTTGTACCAGCTGTAGGTCATTGATATCATTCTGACAGCTAGTTCATGCTTCAAATGATGAGATAGTTTAATAGGGTTGTTGAATCGGGTTGTGAAATCATGACTCAAACTAACACCTGATTTTTCTCTATTTTTTGACGAAAAACGTAGTAAGAATTCACTCATATATTAGTATATTAGATATTCTTTCATCAGATCATTCATTTGTTTGTTATCTATCATATTCAATTTATTCAGTTTATGAACTATCTTCACAAATTCCTCTTTTACAGCTCTGCTATTGTTTCCAGCAGACATAGACCCCCCAAGGAGCTCTAAACGTGAAAGTAAATCTTGTGGATTATTATAGTAGACTACACCACTTCCAAGTTTTGAATACTTCTTGGATGTTCTATGTATTGGTATTTCACTCAGTCTATTGAGGTCATTGAACACAGATCTTGCTAGTTCAGAGTATTTCTTTTTATTGCTAAATCGTTTTGTAAGTAGATCAAGTGTGTCAAAGTCAGCTTGTTTGTCATATACTTTCTTACCGTTCTTGTGAGCCACAACTTTCAGATGCCCATGCAGTTTTGGAAGATCGATAACCAGACCACCATACTGCCCATTTTGTGATATCTTATAAGCGTTTCTCTTTTTCTGTGTATAAATGCCTTCACCCATATATTTTGGTTTAATCTCGTCAAATAATCTTCAAGGATTGGTGTTTCTTGTTTCTGTCGTTTAAATGTTGCTATTTGTAATGGTTTTAAGCTTTTAAGAGGCTCACCTTTTTTGTTGAATGTGTTATCATGTATTCTCGATTTCGTTTTATTTTGTTATTCACTTTTATCATTAATTTATCTGTATCTAAACCTTTTTCCAGGATTTTAGACGGTAAAGGAAACCCTTTATCCTCCAATAAAGTTTTATAATCGGCATCTATACCCTTATCCAAATTTTTAATTTGAGGTTTCTTTTCACTTGTGCTTGGTTCGACCTCTTCATCTTCATCTTTATGCTCAATATCAGAATAATCCCAATCCCAATCCCAAGCTGGTATTTCTTCACCTTTCCATGTGAGAGCCTTTTTAGGATCAGATTTGACGGCTGCAACTAGTTTTTCTTGATTTTGTTTCAACTGTTCGATTAGTTCCTCTTGTTTTTCGTCGGCTTCTTTCTTGGTTTCTTTTCTGATTTTTGTTTTATACTCAGTATAAGGTTCAATTGTTTCCATCAAACCCCGTTGTTGATCTTCTTTTTGTGTTTGATAAGCCTTGATAACTTCAATTTTATTGTTGACAATCTTTTGAATTTGTTCAATATCCATATATTAGTATGTTAGATTAAATAACTTATCTCAACTTATCTCAACTTATCTCAACTTATGTAATATAATAATATACATGGATATACCAAACTACGACAGTGGTTATAAATCAAATAATGATTTCAAACAATTGTATGAATATATGCCGAAGAACACATTTAGGATGCTTTTGGCTGGTAATTCTGGATCAGGAAAAACAAATTTATTGAGCCATATTTTACAACATCCACTGATTTATTGTGATCAGATCCATTTGTATGCCAAAAATCTGGATCAGGATAAGTATATAAATTTAATTGACAAGATAAGTGGAATAAGTGAACATGTTGGTTACCTGGTTTTGGTAGCGAGCAATGATGAAATCATACCTGTTGACCAGCTACAAGACACTGATATGCAGAGAGTTGTTATATTTGATGATTATGTGTGTGAAAAAGTACAGAAACCTGTGATTGACTATTTTATTCAAGGACGGCACAAAAACTGCTCTGTAATATATATCACACAATCTTTTTTATGGATGCCCTAAAGCGATTAGATTGAATTGCAGCCAGTTTTGTTTGTACGATTTTCCATCCTCAAGAGAAAGGAATCTGATATCTCAAGAATTAGGAATTGATAAAGAAAAGTATATTAAAGCAACTGATAAGCCATACTACTCTTTCTGCTATGTAGACAAACCAATGAAAAAAGTGAAGAGAAACTTTTATGGAAATATATAATTTATTAGTATATGGGAATATTTAATGACTATTCACGAAACGATCATATCAGTCAGATCAAAACTTCTGAACGAGGACCACCAGGACCACAAGGACCACAAGGACAGCCTGGTATTGGGTTTGAACTTACTGATAAGGGTAATTATGATATTGATGGAAAACGATTGATTGATGTAGCTGACTCAATTAATGATGGTGATGCAGTTAGTTTAAAAGTGTTGAAAGAACATACTAAAGTCAGTCAAAATAATTATCATTTACAACCAAGTTTTCGATTTTATAAAGACTTCGGTGATAAGAGTCAATTAACTGTAGGTTCACGACCAAATACATCACCAGACCATTTCTTTCAAAATCATAAAGCGCATAATGATGCTTATATAGTTGAGAAAGAAGGTGATGATACTGGTTTTAGTGGAGAAGCATGGTCTAGTATAAAAATGAAAGGTAATCAATTAGAGAGTGGTACTTATACCTCAGTTTTTGAAATATTTGTTATTGGTGATGCTGGTGGTTTTCTTGTTGATGATACAATAATTTTCAATGTCCACTGTGACAGTCATTGTACGATTAATACATTTGATAGTGACAAAATATCCAATGAATATACTAAATCGATCATTCAATTCACAACTGATGGAAGAGCTGGAGTACATGATGGGATAAAATTCCAAATCAGATATTATGGTTCTAATTACAATAAAAATATAAAATTTCTATTTTATTCAAGGATGGAAGTGAAGCAATGACTCGACCATACTATTTTTAATGTACGTGATGTTGTTGATAATCATATGATTCTCTATTTTGAGAATTTGAATCTTAATGGAAATCTTATTGATGGTTTAGGTGATCCTGTAGCATACGCCAATGCTGCTAATAAGAAGTACGTTGACATTCAAAACTCTCAACAAAACATTGCTATTGCTGATAAAGCCAGTAAATCTTACGTCGATGGAGAAATATCAAAAATCAATATAGATACTACACCATTACTTCCCAGAGATGGAAGCAGACCAATGTTTGGAGATCTAAATATGGAAAACAATTATATTCTCAGTGTTAACAATATCTCTGATCATCAACCAGATGATGAATATAGTGTTATAATAAAAGATTTGAGAAGTGTTGTTAATAAAGGATATTTGAACTCAAATTTTATAAAATTAAAAGATAAAGATGGAAAACAATACTTTGATCAAAATATAATAAAGAATTGTGAACCCTATTATGATGGTATTTTTGATGACAACAGTTTAGTCAGCAAAGCATTTGTTGATTCTCAAATTGCTAAAATACCACATGCTGTAAATACAGACAAATTTATTAATGTTGATGGCACAGTAGCAATGAATGCCGATTTTAATGCTGGTGGACATTTTATTGATAATGTTAAAACAATTGTTGAAGACGATGGAGAAATTCCAAATTATGAACAAATAAAACATAAAGCTGTTAATTTTGAACTTTTAAAAAGTACAAGAGACTATTTAGTCCGTTTCATTTCTGAGATAGATTACTTATTAACAGATGGAAGTGAAGCAATGACTGGAAATTTAGATATGGGAAATCAAAATATAGTTAATGTGAAAGAACCAGAAGATCATCAAGCCACACATGCCACCAATGTAAAATTTGTCGCTAGTGCAATTGTTGATAATAATACAATTATAGATGGTATAATTGATAAGAAAATAAAAGCGTCTGAAACACAATCCATAGATTCAATCAATAAAGAAAATGTCTTCAAAAGAGTTATGGACAATGATGAGTTCAAAGAAGATGATGATGATATTCATAAAATTGGAGTCCAGAATAAAGATTTTCATTTAGTAAATAAAAAGACTTATGAATTCAAGATTGATTTTGATTCAGATATTGGTTATTACAGCACCAGACTATCAATTGATTTGGTATATTTACCAAAAGGTTCTTATACAATGGTTTATGAAATGTATGTAGAAGATGGTATCACAATTGATGAGATAAATGCATCAAGTGGATCTCTATCTGTGGGAAAGATAAATTCCAGAATAGATGGAACTAAGACACGGAGCATCATCCATTTTTCTAAATACGTTTTAAACCCAAGTTTTGATGATCTGGATATTGACATAAGATTGAAAAGTAAAACTGATCCCCAAACTACCATTTATGTTGTTGTATATGGAATTAATGGTACAGTTAATGATGTTCAAGTCAATCTTTGGGATCGTCTTTATTATTATGATAATTCTTTCATAAAGTATGAGATACCAATCGATATGGAGAACAAAAAGATAGTAAACCTTGCAGATGGTACTTCTGATGGTGATGCAGTCAATAAATCACAATTGGATTTATTGGATAAAAAAATCAATATAAATAAGTATTTCACATATGTTGATCAATTAAAACACAACAATGAAAGGACCGTCAAATTTCCACAAACTCACATATGGAA
>JAEMPF020033567.1:7500-11871 GCA_022496165.2 Catalaphyllia jardinei | reverse complement strand
GATGCCTTTTAAAAAAAAATTGTGCCGGTCAGCCTAATTCCCTATACTACTACCGAGTATCAACACAAGAACTTCGCTCCTCAAAAGTGCAAAAGCAAGTTCCCTTTTTTTCTTTTTGTGTATTTGTTTTCGTCTAACTTTGAATTCACGGCTCGTGTTTAAGAATCAGCAATATTTCATGGTTTTAAAATCTAACTGTGGAGCATTTTTTCAAGACATGTTTTTCCTATGCGGTATAGCTCCGAATCACTTGAGATTAAACTTGTGATTAGTGGAAATGTTCTTCTTTTCAAGGGTATAAAGATTAGTTTGGGGCTTTTAACTACTGCAAGGAAAATGCACGCTCTATTTCGGGAAAATCGCCACCTCGAGATGTCAACAACTGCAAACAATCTAATTAGAGTCTCTGCTGTGGAGCCCAAAATAAAAGGAAATCTTAGTTCTTAGCAGTCTTAGCATCCCATTAAGTTAAAATCAATACTGATAAGCTCATTTTGTAATCCAGTGGCCGTAGATGAGGTTTTATCCCTATTTTCTGTTCAAAATAATCGTCTTCTTAATCTTCCGTTCAACAGTGTTTGCGGAACGAGATGAACCTATCTGAACAGCACCTGGATGGCTCTTGTAGAAACATCCCAATTTTTGACAGTATGAAGCATTTGTTAGGTTCAATCCTCCTAAAATGTACTAGTGAGCTTGTAAATAAGTCAGTTTTAATCATCTTAGTGGCCGAAACGAGCAAAATTACCGAGTCTCGTGCCAACATGTTTGAAACGTGCATTGTTTGTACGTCACACAATGACATGTCACAAGCCTTCTAAGACTTTACCGCGAAAATGGAACTATGATTGGTGCTATATTTTAACCACTGTAATACCGATGCAGTGTTCTTAGTCTATCTACCAACTATCTACCATTCTCCAACTAGAAAAAATCCTCTGGCACCCAGGGTCGTAGATGATGATCAATAATTAACAATTATTCACCGAAGTGGAGTAAAAATATCCACAACTTTCACCGACACTGAGGTGAATATAAATTGTTTTAGTATATACCACACAAGCTGAATAACTAGCGGCCCAAAGAGTAACTTTATTTGTGACAATATACCAACAAAAGCCATTTTGTTTTTCGTCGGCTGCTCGGAGATGAATAGTACTTGGCTAATCACCTCCGAGCTAGCCAATCAGCGCTCGCGAAAAGTACTATTCACTTGTGTGGTAGATAGAGAGGTGAAAAGTAAATATATAAGTTGTGTGTATATAACTGCAAATATGATCAATGATATCTTCAATGATATCTTCATATTTATTCCTTCATATTTATTTCTCTTTCTTTCTTTCTATCTCTCTATCTTTCAAATTATTTTCCTTCATTCCTTCTTTTTTAACACCGCTTATTTTGCATAGCGTAGCTTAGCGTCCACACCTTTTTTCTGGAAAAGAAATAACAGGCACTGACTGTCGCAACCAGTGAATGTGGTTTTCCTGATTTGGTTTCGTCGATTGAATCCTGTTTGGGCCAAACTGAGATATGAAATTAGACCAGGTGTAGCTATTTGGCCGATTGTTCCATTGCCTTTTGTACAGTGTGCACGGTGTTTGCGCAAGAAAATCTGTTGGGTAATATTGTTTTCTTCCTCCAAGTTCCACTCCCTGGGAGGAGCCCTGATATTAAGGCTTCGGGCAGTGGAGATGATAACTGTTTACTATATCATCCGACATCTTACGGCACTCACGAGTACCGAGTTTTTGCTTGTCCTGCCTGCTTTTTTTTCTTCTGCGATTTTTTTAAATCCAAAATTAGGGTCTGTGGGATTATGCTCGAAAAATAGAGTATGCTTTCGGGCGTCACCCGTGAAACAAAGGTATTATGCTCAAAATTTTACTCGGCTAGAGGTATAATGCTCAAATTATGCCGGACTAAAATGACACTTCCACTACACCCCCGTAGTCCTGCACCTAAGAAAGCAGTCCTAGTCTTTCATTTTTGAACTTAATGTTCGACCACAATTGTTCAGTTAAAACGTTTATAAGCAAGTGAAGCTTGGAAGCCTGACATAAAGAGGTAACTAGGCCTTCGATTATATCAAAATCCCTGGGTACGAGTCTAAGGTATTCCTACTTTTATCAACTTCATACATTCTAGAGTGAGTTGCTGGCAAAACTTACATGCAATTCTCACAGTGTTAAGAAACAACGGCGTTATGATGCAAAAATATTAGTATTATGCCAGCATTATGCCAAATGTTCCAGATATAACATTATGCTCAAAATTATGCCGGCATAATCCAACAGACCCTACCCAAAATAAAGGGGGAGAGTCTCCTTGCCCCTCCCCAAGATCGGCAACTCCAAATTGATAAATACAAAGAAGTAACAGGGTTTGAAGCTGTTTCATATGCTTGATATGTTTTTAAACATGAGACAACATAATATTGAGCGTTATTGAATAATCTTATCATGACAAAAAGTTGACCAGATATCTAGTATCTATCTCAGCTGGGAAGTTCAGTCTCAAGCAGATACTTGTAGAGGCAGTAATATTACCACAACTTGGTTTGATTGCGTGTTCTGTGCACTTAGTTTCATTGCGTGACAAACATTGGCGACCTATCTTGGACACAACTCCGCTAAATTTGTTTACCTGCAACTATAAATAATTGTATCGTCGTTCTCTCTCATGCAGTCAAGATGTCTCAATTACTATATATAGCCGTATGAATTTAAAATATGGTTAAATTTGACAACTACGGTATGCTTGCCGTACGGTATGCTTGTTTATTGCGTCATTTGGTTACACATTGTCCAAGCGATGATAACAGTTTGAGTGAGGAAATATGGATAAAGCCCCATCTAAAGCTACAAGATTTACAAGGTGAGCTTGTAATATTGAAATTTTTATTTAATACGATGCTAAGAACTAGATTTACTCCTTACTAATTTTGGGTTCGACAGCAGAGACTCTAATTAGATTATTTGTAGTTGTTGACACCTTGGGGTAGCAAATTTCCCGAATTAGAGCGGCCATTTTCCGCGCAGTAATTAAAAGCCCCAAACTAATCTTTATATCTTTGAAAAGAAGGACATTTCTAGTAATCACAACTTAAATCTCAAGCGATTCGGAGTTATACCGCATAGGGAAAACTTGTCTGATCGTTTTTAAACACGCGCTCTGAATTCAAATTTAGATGAAAACTCCAGGTTTTCAGCTTAAATAATTTTCCAATACCTCCCATAGAAATACACTTTTCAGGAGCGAGGTTCTCGTGTTGATACTCGGCCCTTTAATGTCCACCATTAATTTTGTAGCGGTTGGCATCATGTACAACTTTTAGATCTGAACAAAACAAATACGCCACGTCTATTAACTCATCATGGGGAATCTTTGAGCAAAAGATGAGGGATATAAATTTTTCAAGCTTGTGACACTTATTTGTGATCTCACGCGGTCTTCGAGGACATTCTCTCTTAATGTGTGAAAAGTTCTATAAACAAAAGCATCCTGGAACAAATTAATTCATCATGGATGCAGCTTCCGTGAGATCACTGCAACTGAGTAAAGATAAATTTATCTAAAATCTAGGATGTTTTTGGCCCGATACTTCGGAAAATTTTCATTACTGTACATACATGTATATTGAATAAATTTCTTTAGTTTCTGAAAGGATATAATTTTACGACTTAAAAGTCAAAATAATCAAGTAACTAGCCAGCAGAAACAAAACATCATTGCAATTCTTTTTGCATACTAGGGTTGTATTTTTTAAATTATCAAGCAAATTGTTGTAGTTCCGCCCAATATACAATAGTGTATTTTCTCCAAAGAAGCAGCCAATATAATGCAGTAATCCTGCCTCAAATCACCTTTTGTTTATCCTTATGTCTCAAGCCTGGGAAAGGAAAGCACATTTAATTTCAGAAAGGCTAAATTCAAAACCCCAAAGTGTCTTTCATTTTGATTTGTTTTCATTGCATTTCATTTTGGCAGGCAGCAATACAAATTTCTGTAAAGGCGCAGCACTTGCATGGATACACCAAATATTGAATTTGTTTGACCATAAATAGTGGTCTTTCTTAATCGTGACCTGGTCACTTTGCTGAATGCTTTATCCCAAACATTTAGTCGATATTAGACGTTATAGTCCATCAAATATTTCCGCTCATGAGCGATTGGTCTAAACATGTCAGGTGACTCAATATTCACAAGCTAAAACTGTGGAATATCTAAGAAAATTCCACAGTTAAAATTCAAAACTGTCCGTGTCGCGAAAAAGATTTGAAAGATAACAAACACGAAAGGCATTTGGCGCCAAAATATGCACAGATATTTGTCCCTGGACATTCTCTGCTCCTCAGAGCTCACCTTGAA
>JAEMPF020033567.1:0-2500 GCA_022496165.2 Catalaphyllia jardinei | reverse complement strand
TCGTATCAATTATTACAAACTGTTTTTATTTGAAGCCTAGACTATCTCTTAAGTTTTGACTTGTTTTGTTGTGCAATCTTGGATAAGTCACGCAATGGAGTGTTCCAGTGAAGTGTTTTCTACGATCTTGCGCTTACATTGGCAGATGTACCAACGTGCATAAACTACTTTAACTCCTTTCCTTTTGTTACTAGCTTGTGCAAGGCACCAAGAAGAAAGACCAATCTAAGAAAACTCGAGCAGCTCGAATCAGGAAAGAACACTGATGTTACACCGATTAAGAATAGGCAACTGTCAGCTAAGGAACATGCTGATAAGATCGAACGAATCCATAAAAAAATGTCAAAACCGAATGAAAAGATGATGGAATTAGAGAGAGAACAAAATAAAGAAGTTGATTCTTATCCAAGAGTGTTGTCTCTGACTGCAAATTCCCCTAAAGAAAGCCGGAAAATAATGCAGCACGATATAGCCAAGAAAACAATGGAATCAAAGAAAGTACACATAAAGAACCTCTTAGATTACGATCTCGCACGCGACGAAATCGACTTTCTGTCAAGGGGGCTCAATTATATTCCTAAGGCCGTAAGAAATGAAAGTCATATAAGAAAAGCGCTCTTAAAGGATTTCGCAGCTTTTGCAAGGTGAATGCGTCTACAGTTTATCTTCCACGGTAGGGATAAAAAGCCGCATTCTTTTCCTTCAGAGGAAACTTTTGAAGAGTGAGGGTTTATCCAGATAACCTTTCGGAGACATTCTTTCAGAAGTTAAATTTAGCAAACGATCGTCGGCGCTACAAAATAAACAAAAGATGCACAAAAGAATTTCTCCTTTTGTAACAGAATATATCGCCCTTCTGTGCCTAATCTTAAGAATATCCTAATGACAAAGTGTTACGTTATAAAGAATCAACCTGTGCTTAGAAAAACATTTAAAGACCCTCCCATCCTTTCGTACAGCAAAGGGAGGTCGTTAAAAGATATACTCGTCAGAGCCAAACTTAGAGGGTCAACGATAACACCAATGGATTAATGGGAGTTGTGTTTGGTCTGTCTATTTTATTCACCATCAAACAACGTAATCTTCTTTGGGCTCTTGTACATTATGCTAGCATTTTTTTCGAGCATTTTAGTGAGGCAAAAGCATTGAGCATTATTCGAGCATTTTAGTGGCATTTTCCTGGAAAATTAATATTTTTTCCACAGAATATAGAAATAAATATTTTCTTTTTACAAGAAAATGAAGACTAAACTTAACCTCTTCACTTAATGTCACCGAAAGGGGAAAAAGGATTAACAGAACAACATATCATTTAGAGAATTATCTTCTGGAGTATTAAAACTTTTAAATGCGTTGTTGTTAACTTGTTATGCTAAGTATACGTTTTTGTTAAGCACTCTGAAATATTATTCTGAAAATTTAAAACCTCTATGTATGAGCATTAACCGAGCATTTTAGTGGCATTTTTGGGGGAAACAGAGCATTTTAGTTGAAAAAATGTAGCATTTAGGTAGAGCATTTAAGTGGGGAAATAAAAGCATAATGTACAAAAGCCTAATCTTCTTTTGAGGTACAGCTGAACATTCACCATAACAAGCGACTTTCATTACGCGAAACGTGACTCTCGCCTTTCAGCATAGGTGTTTTGTTACTGGAAAAAACGTCAATAGACATTTTAGCCCTAATTTTAGTAACGTTTGTAATAAAAATAACTGACCTTAATGCCTTGTCTTTTCTATAGTTATGTTGCGTTTCAACGCGATCCGAAACCTTTTAAGCGACTTATCGCTTTTTGAGTTTCCTTTGAGTTCTCCTCCCCATCCCCAGAACACGGAAGCTGAGAACTAAGCCGCATAATTATATTCTACCTAATGTCGGGACAAGTCGTTTTAAATCAGTTTTTATTAAAAGATATCTTTTCAGTAGTAACTATTATTTGTAAATTGTTGCAGGTCTGTTTGCACCATTAATTCTTAATAAGGACCTTTATTATTGCGTAAGTAGTGTAAAAGCAACATACTCGACTCTGAAGTCACTCCTGATCGAAGCAAAAATAGACACTTAAAGAACGGCAGCCGCCCCAATTCCTCCACAGAATCATAGTACAGGGTTAAGCACTCCGTTCCAGTTAAATTCCAAGCGAAATTCATCTCCACAGCGCACGCTGTAAAGCTCTGGATTTTTAGTATATTGAAGGGTCAACAGATCATAAGTTGCGTGATCGATTCCACAATAAGTGAACAGTACAAGTTGCGTGATTCAATGATCACATTCTTTGGATGGCGTGATTTGTAATCCGAGAGTTCTGTTTATGTCTAAGGGAAAAATACCTTGACTTTTCAAACGAATATAAATTTTCATTTGTTAAAAGGGATTTTGACGAGCGCTGAGATTTTAATTTTACCCGAGAAAATTCCGTCATTGCTTCTGGCGAAGTAAACACGATCTTATTCCTCACCGTCAACGCATTCCATGGCTGACGCCAGAAATAATGCCTTTT
>JAEMPF020033566.1:0-11874 GCA_022496165.2 Catalaphyllia jardinei | reverse complement strand
ATTCCAATATGATTTGTTTTACTGCAATGTTCTAGATATTAAATAATAGCAGAAGCCACATGCGATTGGCTCAGTTGTTATCCCACGAGAACGTACCTTTCAAACCTGGCTGGCTTTGAAGAATATAACTCGAGGACTGACCCTTTCGGAATTGTATGGGAGATGAACGTATATGGCGCGATACTTGCCAAAACTTTCAAAACGCCCAATTCAAGCGAGCAACGCCGCGTTTCTCGTACCCAGTTTCCGCGGTCTACGCATGGAACGCCTGGGACCATGATCCCCCTTTTGGCGAGGAAAACGGTTGCATTTTCTGACTCGTATAGGGAAGCCCGAGTAGAAATCACCGGTCATTTGGAAAACTCGGACAGATCATATAATAGTAGTAATAGTAGTTCGTATTATGTGTTCACCCGGGTGAGTGTAGTTCTGAAAAGAACTGTTGTTGGTGACTGACGTAACAGTACCGAAAAACCACGTGAAATCACTTATCGTGACGCCATCGTTTTCAAAAGCTCCAATTTTAGATTTTTTTATGTCCACGGGAAGACAAAAAAAACCGGCGTTTTCAAATTCCTCCGATTGGAAGAGTGTTTTTGAAAACTTCAGCTTTCGAGAAGGATTGCTCAGCCCGTGTTTTTACGAGAGTTGTTTACCTTGGTTTTGTTTTTACTTTACTGAAGTGAAGTTATTAGTCGTGTAAACGCAGTAACTGTGGTATTTTGGGGTGAATAAGACGACTACATGCCAATAACACAACCAACTTAGTTTTTAATGGCGGATACAGTAGAACTACATTAGCGAAGCACATGGTGAAAGCACGAGACTAACAGCCAATCAACATACATTACACTCCTCCTTTCCTTAAGGAAAAGTAGTAAAGTAAACTAGAGACAATGTAAACAACGTTCCTAGACTAAATCGTCCATTGTCCAGAATGTTCAATAAAGTTCCACAAATCTTTCAAACAAAATGTCCATTTTTGTTCAGAATGGGCAATAAAGTTCAACAAATATCATGCCTCTTCAATTGAACGCTTGGGCGGCTTCCTAACACGTTGTGGGTAACGCTGGGGTGGTTTAACTGGTGATTTAACTGCTGGTTTCCTGGCCTCAGGGAAGTCTTTGGCACTGGTTGCCGCAGGTACAGGTTCTCTGGTTTGGGTTTGCTCTAACTTTGCTTTAGGAGGTGATATGGGGTAATCCTTTGCTTTAGGAGGTAAGAGTAATCCTTTGGCAAAATTGGCTCAACAACTGGGTGAGCTTGACGTGGCGAGCTTGTAAAAGCAGATCTTCTGTTGCCTCTCCTTCCTCTGGTTGTATCTTAGTTCCCGACAAATCTTTCAGTTGCTCGATGGGTCACTTCCAGATGAAATATTCTACTTGAAAACGGTATGTGACTGGGCCTAACTTTGATATGATGACACCCTTGATCCATGGATTGTGATTCTTCCTATAATCTCGGATGAGGACAGGATCTCCAACGCTCAGTTGTCTCCTTGGTGCCCTTGGCTGCATACTAAATGGCTTAGCAACTTTCTTCCTCAGGTCTGGACGTAGCAAATCTAATCTGGTGCGTAGTCTGCGATTCATTAGCAATTCTGCTGGTGTACATCCGGTAGTGGTGTGTTGTGTGGTGCAAGAATTACGTTATCTTCTGATTTTGGGTCCCAGGATCTCCTTTGGCAGGTTTCATCGATTACTTGAAAGTTTTTACTGCCCTTTCTGCTTCGCCGTTCGAAGCTGGATGATACGGAGCACTCAATATGTGCTTTGTTTTCTTACTTCTGAGGAAGTCCTTGAACTCCTGTGCAATAAATTAAATTGAGCACCATTATCAGTAACCAACTCCTCCGGCAGACCATGTGTAGCGAACACGGTGCGCAAGGCGTTTATAGTTGCTTCAGCAGTTGTAGTGGACATGCGCAGCACCTCCAACCATTTGGGCTTAGCATCGACGATTACCAGGAAAGATCCACCTTGGAACGGACCACAGTAGTCCACATGCACTCTGCAACGGACGGTGTGGCCAAATCCAAGGGTTGTCAGAAGTACTTGGTGCTTTACCATGAGAGGTTTGGCAAATCTCACAGATTTTGGCAAATCTCACCAACTGTTCAATGTCAGTGTCCAGTGTTGGCCACCAAACATGTAAGCGCGCTAACACTTTCATCCGCACAATTCCAGGATGGTTTAGGTGTAGCTCTGCTAACACAGATTCTTGATATTTTGCTGGGATCACTACTCATGTTCCTCTCAACAAAAATCCTTCTTCTACTGTGAGCTCATTTCTTTTGAAGTTGTATCTTTTAAGGTTATCTGGAACCTCTTCCTTCCCCGGCCACCCGTTTAGAGTGAAATGTACCACTCGTGACAAAATTGGATCACGCGATGTTTCTGCACGGAGAAGTCTGGCATCCACTGGTACTCTAGCTACTTGAAGCCTGTTCACTTCCTTAGCCTCTTCTTCCCTAGGTGGGTCGTCTGTTGAGGTCCCACACTGCAGCCAGGAGAATGCGTCTGCATTGGCATTTTGTTTGGAAGACCGGTACTTGATATCATATTGGTAGGCTGACAGTTGGATAGCCCATTTTTGTAAGCGCGATGCTGCTATAGGAGGTATCCCTTTCTTTGGACCAAACAGCAACGTCAAAGGTTGGTGGTCTGTCAACAACGTGAAACGACGACCATACAAGAACTGTTGGAACTTGCGAATTGCGAAAATAATGGCCAAGGCTTCCTTCTCTATCACATAGTAGTTTTTTCTGCAGGAGTCAATGATCGCGAGGCGTAAGCGATTGGACGCTCCTCCCCTTCTTTGGTGATATGGGAAATAACTGCTCCCAGACCAAACGGTGATGCATCAACTGCTAACTGCACTTCCAACTTAGGATTGTAGTGGGCTAACACACGGGATGAGGTCAGAGTGTCTTTTAGATCCTGAAATGATTTGGCGCACCCTTGATTCCAACTCCAGGGTAAGTCCTTGGCCAGCAGCTGGTTGAGCGGACTCGTCAGGGTAGACATGTTTGGACTGAACTTCCGGAAGTAGTTAACCAAGCACAGAAAAGACTGTAGCTCAGTTTTATTTTGGGCCTCTTGCACTTCAAGTATAGCCTTAACCTTAGCGGGCGATGGATGGATTCCATGGCGGTATACTATAAAGACGAAATACTCAATTTGGGGTTGCATGATGGCACACTTTGACTTCTTGAGCTTTACGCCACACCTTTCCAGCTTTGCAAGTGTTCTATGGAGATTACTGACATGCTGAGACTCATCTTCACCAGTGACAATCAAATCAGCTGGTATACCTCCTGTCTGACTCAGGCCATTTAACAGCTTGTCTATGCTTTGCTGAAAAATTGCTGGTGCGGCTGCTATCCCAATGGAAGCCTGGTATACCGGTACACTCCCAAATGAGTCGTTATGGTAACATAAGGCTCCTTCAGTTTAAGTGGCATGCCTGTGAACTAGCTTGGTGTAGCTAAGTGCATGACCACTATAAACAAACATTTGATTTGATTTGATGCCTCATCAAGAATTACCTGTTGTTATGCATTGCCAAGGTCTAACTTCGTAAACTTGTCTCCCCCATTGAGCTTGGTAAACTGCTCTTCCGGTGTGGGCATTGGATACTCTGGGACATCTAGGTATTGGTTTAGTGTTAACTTAAAGTCTCCACAAATTCTGACCGTTCCATGTGGCTTGAGCACTGGCACAATAGGTGTTGTCCTGTCAGAACTTTCCACTTTCTTCAACACTCCTTCTTTCTCCAGTCGACTCAGCTAAGCGGTCATTTTATCGTTGAGCGCATAAGGTACGGAGCGTGGTTTAAAATACTGCGGGGTTGCATTCTCTTTAACCACGAACTTAGCCGTAACTCCTTTAATGGTTCCTAATTTACCATCAAATACTGCTGGGTACTGTTGCACCAGATCTTCTAATTTAGGTTTGGGAAAGTTGGTTTGGTACACTTGGCTAATTTCTTTCCAATTTAAC
This sequence comes from Catalaphyllia jardinei, assembly GCA_022496165.2. Taxonomy (NCBI): domain Eukaryota; kingdom Metazoa; phylum Cnidaria; class Anthozoa; order Scleractinia; family Caryophylliidae; genus Catalaphyllia; species Catalaphyllia jardinei. Next base: position 7,873 of record JAEMPF020033566.1, on the reverse strand, counting down.
TTGAGTGTAGACAGCCAGTCCCTTCCCATTAAGGCAACTCCATCCCCTTTAGTATTAATTACGGGCAGATGAGCTTCTTGGGCATTGTATTGGACACGGACAGTGGATTCACCTATGACAGGTATGTCATGACCAGAATATTAACTTTTCAAAGTCACGTCCGACTCTTGTAAAGGCATGGTACCTAACTGATTTCTCCACATATGTTCAGGTATCACAATCACAGATGCTCCTGTATCCAATTCCAATTGGCATGGAATGTTATTAATATTCAGTAACTCCACAATTGCATCCTCTTTTCTCCTTAAGGAGTCTGATACAGTAAACATGGGCCAATCACTATGGGAATTCTCCTCCTCATCTGAAGAAACTTCACTATCACAACTAACTTCCTCTTGAGTGTCAACAAACTTGATCTTATAATTTCTCTTCTTTTTCTTAAATTTAGCATCTTTGCTCTTCTTCGATTAGGGCTTATTTTTAATCACAGACTTTGTAGAGTCTTCCTTGGAAGTAGCTCCCTTCCCTTTCTCGGGGCATTTTGGGCTAATATGTCCCTTTTTCTTGCAAATATGGCACTCTGAATTTTTGCAGAAGCACTTATCTGGTGAATGATTTGGTTTGCCATATCTGAAACATTTTTGGGACTCAACCTTGTTAACGTGTTTATCATTGAAAAACTGGTTAAATTCTTTATCGGTTAACTCCATCCCCACGGCGATATCTACTGCTTTCTTTAGACTCAACTCTGCTTCACCTAACAATTTTCGTCTTGTTGCTTTGGAATTTATGCCACAAACTAGCTCAAGGCTTCATCTCGGTAGTTTCCGAATTCGCATGTTTCAGAAAGTTTCTGCAACTTCGCAAGAAATTCTCTAATCGACTGACCTTCTTCTTGATTACATTTATGGAATTTATATCGCTCGGCGATAACAAGTGGTTTCGGTGTCAAATGTCTCCCCATGACTTCCACAATATCCTTGAACGGAATTTCAGTCGGTTTAGTCGGGGTTGTTAAGCTTTTTAACAAGGCATGCATCTTTCCACCCATTAAGGTAAGCAAACTTGCTGCTTTCATCCATGCGACCGAAATAACTAGCCATCGCTGGAACTCCAGGTGGAACTGGATTACTCGCTCCTGCTTGGACTTCGTCGCCTTCATCAGTCGAATGTTCCCCCATCCTATCCTCGTCGCCAACTTTGTGGTGTTTTGGCGTGAATAAGACGACTACAGGCCAATAACACAACCAACTTAGTTTTTAATGGCGGATACAGTAGAAGGTCAACACTAGTTTCCATCCGTCAAACTGACATTTACGCCTTAGTGACACTTTAGTGATGCTTACATAAGGAAGTTACTCTATTGACTTTCCATCTGTCAAAATGACGTTTAAGCCTTAGGGCGCGTTCGTTTGGGATCAATCCGGAATAATTTGCATATATTTATGCTTGCAGTGTAGATAGTTAAAAAATTTGGGGTCCAGCGGCCAGCACCCGGTTGGTGTAGTGGTTAATGAACTACCACTCACCCGGGTTCTACTCTCGGGGTCCGTTCAAATTATTGTTCTTTTTCTTTAAATAAAACGAAATTTATAAGAAAAAGAATATTTTTATAATAAAACTAAGTCTGAAACGAGATTCACTTCGTGTAATTGTAACTGAAAGAGAAATGTCAGTTTGACGTATGGAAACTAGTGCTGACCACAGTAGAACTACATTGGCGAAGCACATGGTAAAAGCACGTGACTAACTTAGTCAATCAACAAACATTACAGTAACAAACCTCGGTAAGCAGCTGCAAAATCAAAAGTTAGCCAACCTAGGTTTGTCGACAGTTGAACGCCACATCAGGCATGGTTTAGCTCAGTAACCGACGGTAACCGAGGAAAAGCAGACGTTGTCGCGACATCTTGGCAGTAAGTGTTCACGCGTTCATCGTGTTAAAAAGAGAAAAATGCACAAAGATTACTCCTGATATATGTAGGCTTCAAGTTAAAGGGGAAAAAAGGCTAAATTAATTTATGTTTACGCAAAAAAAATCCTGGACTGCAGTTTCCCTTTCATCGTCAAGTACCGTAAGTGTTTCATTTTTGTTAGAAGTTCACTTGGTAGCAGTGTACAGGCAGGCGCGACTAAATAAAGACCTACCACAAAGGGAGAGAAAAAAAGATTATAATCGAAATCTATGGAGAAGAAAAGAAATTGTTTAAAGCCGCCCTGAATAAGACGAAGTACTGTTAAACGTTTACATAACCGTTGCTCCGCGGCAGATGCTATTTCAGGTGTTTTGCGGGAAGAGGCTCGGCGAGATATCAAAATTTTCTGGCCACTATTCATCTCCAAAGCTTTTCGTTTAAGAAGGGTTTGGGTCGACATCACCGCCTGCAAATTGACAACGACCTGCGTTCGGCATTAGAGTCAGAAAATTTATTATTTTGCAATAGTTTCTGTGCAACACTGCAGCAGTTGCTTTCCGTGAAAACTCAAACCGCCCGTTGTATGCGGCCTACTTTACAGTTAATTAGTTCCGTGTAAACAGCGTCTCTAATAACTGCGATTTAGTTACGAAATCTTGGTGAGCAGTAACCGTAGTAAACCTCTCTCGTGAAAACGCGGCATCAATATGTTATCAGGTTTACATAGCAAAATGACTCACTCGTTAGCTTTCACGTAGCGGAGAACCATGGTAGCTGTATTCATCAAAACAAATATTCACTTCAAGCTGATAAATATAACTACCATGATTCACTGCAGGCACATCTCACTACAAGACACACCTGCAGGGAATCATGGTAGTTGTATTCATGAAAACAAATATTCAGTTGAAGCTGATGAATACAACTACCATGATTCCCTCCAGGAGTCCCTGCCCCTCTCCACTCTTCCCCCCACCCCCCCCAGAAAAAGATTGTTCAGGGATGGAAAATCATCCTCAAGAAACATAGACAATCCAAATTCACTTTTTGTATGTGGTGCTGTAATGTATATGGGCCTTAGTTACCTTCTCAGGCCTCCTTTTACTTGGTCTTTACATAGACTCAAAACCATGCTCAGAGGACCACTGGTGTAATCGGAATTCTAAATGCGTTAATGATCCACTGATACCAGACAAACCACATTGCGTTTGTAGCGAGGGTTTTATAAAGATTGACAACAACAAGTGTGTTGGTAAGTTGCCCGACTGAAAAAAAAAATCAGTAGTCCTTGGTTTGTTCTTATGATAAGGAAGAAGCAACTGAATGGTCAGTTTACTGATAAACTGATGTAAAGTGTATATGAAGTAATTCATATTTGAACTGCGGTTATAGATGCAAGTGAAGTATGATCCTCGCAGTAAATTTTCCAATTTAAGCAATTGGAAAGAAGAAGCCTGAAAAAAATCAGGGCTTACATATTGAAGACTCTCTAAGACGCAACAGTCAGCAACATCGTCATGTAACCAGACATCGTAATATTAATTCTATTTGCCCGAAATATAATCGAGTGACCGAAGGTGATAAGACGTTCGTAGCAATTAACTACCTGCCATTTATGAAACAGCTTAAGCCAAGAAATTAGAAATGCAGTATCATAAGAAGTCTTTAAGAATTATTATTAACTCGTCTAATTGATTCAACTCTTAAATTTCTTCAGCTTTATCTGTTTTGTGTTTACACTTGGTTTTGGAATCTTAATTTTATATAGTGGGCCACAAGTTTATAAGTTTTGATTCTGTAACTACTTCGTGCTACCCTCTTTAAATAGACTGTATTATTATCATCATCATCATCGTCATCGTCGTCATCATCATCATTATAATTATTATCATTATTTAACTATAAAGGATTGCAATAAAGTTAAAAAGTTTAAAAAACTAAAAACCATCTTGATTAAAAGTTTTCACGTCAGCATCAAGTCAATAATGAGTGAAATGAGAAAGAACATAAATGTAAAAGAATTCCTAGGAGACACGGATAACAAAGTGAAAATATGCAAATAACAAAGTCTTCGCACGCAGAAATTCACCATGGAGATAGCAGAACAGAATACTATCCCTTTTGTTGGCATGAACATCACCAAAAGTGGCAACAGTCTCGGAACATCAGTCCACAGAAAGTCCACAAATACTGGCTTACTCGGGCAGTACCACAGCCATGTGGACAAACGTTACAAAGATTGCTTACTCACCATTATGATCCATCGTGTATATCACCTGTCATGTACTCCTACTGCGTTTTCTGCTGAATGTAACAAGCTCCGCTCTACTTTACTGAACCTAGACTACCCAATTAATTTGATCAATTCAGTGATCAATAAGTTTTTGGTAATATCAACAACATCGATGCAGCCAAGAATACAAGAGATGACAGCTCTACCATCATGGTCCCACTGTCAATGATCAAATGCAAACTTTTGGCGTCAACATTGGTGTCCAAATTAAACCCATCTTTCATACCAAGAGGATGGGCCACAATCAATGCGTGGTTTACAAATTTAAATGTGATCTGTGCGACGCAGATTATGTCGGGTACACCACCTGACATTTACACCAGCTCATTGACGAACACAAATACTCTTCAATCGGGAGGCATCTTGAGCAACACGGTCTATTGAAGACTGATTTGGCTGACAAGCAATTTTCCGATCTAAAGAAATGTAGATCAGAGTTTGATTGTCTAATTTTTGAGATGTTATCCATTAAGAAATTGAATCCCGAGTTAAATACTCAGAGAGATCGACTCTATTCGCGCCAAACTCCTCGTGTGACCCTGCGTGCGAATATTGTTATTTACATGTTTTCTCTTTGTTATCCCTGTCTACTAGGAATTCTTTTGCATTTGTATTCGTTCTCATTTCACGCATTCGTTCTTGTTTAAACTTTTAGCCAAGATGGTTTTTAATTTGTTAAACTTTTCAATTATTATTATTATTATTATTACTTTTATTATTTTTATTCCTGGTCTTATCATGTGAATATTTGATACAAATAAGTTCATTTTGATTACCCTGGGGTCTCAGATTCTGATCAATCACTTTGTCATTTGCTTCAGAAATAGATAAATGTTTCAGACAAAATGGTCAGCAATGCCCCAGTGATCAAATTTGCAGCGAAGTCTCTGACGGTTCTTACAGCTGCACTTGTCACCAAGGTTATGAAATGATCTCTTCAGAAGGAAAGAGCAAATGCAAAGGTAACAATGTACTGTCAAGGTTAATAAATTAGCATTAGAAAAAGGTAACATAGACACACATATTTCCAATATGTTTTCCAATGATTTAAGGACAGTTTGGTGAGACATATTCTCAAACTTATTGACAACTCTTCGTGTTTGAAGAAAAGGAAATCATACCTGTGACAGTGTTAGCAATTATCATAGATTTGAACGATTTAATTTTTTTGTTTTCCCCTTAAATTTAGTTCTGATATATTAAAGACTCGAGGCACTGATTCATCAGCTATCCAAACACCTAGAATTTTGTCAAAAATACTCCTCTGTTCACGGTGTTTGAAACTGTGTTATACAAGGTGTCTAGTGTTTGATCAGTATATTTATTTTATGCTGACTCAGACTTTGATGAATGCAGCAATCCAGACAATTGTCCAGCAAACTCCGTCTGTTTAAACTTCGAAGGTGGCTACGAATGTAAATGTAAGGACGGATACACAAGGAAAGACAATGGACACTGCCAGGGTAAGCAAATAAATGAAAGTAAATTGTTTCACTTCTTACCTGGTGCAAATTATTAAATGACAGTTTAATTTTATATTGCTGCGGGGAAAAGCATTTGCAAAACTACACATTAGATAGATAAAGTAACTGTGGAAAAATTAAAAAATCACGTGGTTTTTCCAGGCCGAAAAAAAAATCAGCATTAACTCAAATTTTACTTCAAAGCATACACGAAACAGCCTCTCCACGACTATGCTTCTGTGATCGAGAATTAGGGCAGCCATACTGTTGTCCCAAAACAATGAAACGACCGCTATGTTGGTGTCCCAACCAATCCTGTTGAAGTCGAACTCCGTTTATCGCTGCGACCACTAACGTCTTGCCTTATTATTCTTTATTTCACAGCTTTCAGACCAGAAGACCGACCACAAGACGATCCCCAACCTGAAGAAACTCACCAAGGAGCTACGCCAGGAAATCGTAAGTTATCTTTTTCCTTTTCTCCCTATTAGTAAAAATATAGCTTTCTGTTTGGCCATTCTTATCTTCGCTAAAACTAGGTTTTGTAGTCACATCCAATTCATCGGCCGTTGCCTTCATTCTAAAGTTATTCCTAACGGTTTTCGCTCCAATTTTCATGCATCTCCTCTTTCTCATTCTAATCAATATCTTCGCCAAATTCAGTTTGCTCAAAATTCTTTTTTCACGTAACATTATGAGGATTACTATAAGAGCTATGCGCCAAAAACGTGACAGCCTCGACAAACAAATTCTACAATGCCGCTCTGAACTGTCCAAAATCTGTCCAGCTATCTTGGTACAATGTATTCGCACTAAAATCCACGAGGTCAATTCTAAACTTTTTAACCATTTACACCAAATTAAGGCCCATAAACTTGAACAATTAACAGGTCCTCCTTAAAGAGTTGTAAAGTGTGGCGTCACAACAAATTAAATCTGTGAAATTATGGGATTGGGCGCCATTTTCGAATGGGGTATCCTTAAAAATGGTTCCTTGCGAAAACTTAGCTCTTAATTGTAATTCCCAGCTGAAATATGAAGGATTGAAATTTGATACTGCCCCATATAAATCTCTCTAATTTTCAGTCAGTTCTAAACTGAAGGAACAGAAACAAATTTTGAAGGGTTTGTATGGAATGCCATCAAACTTTGATCCCTTATATCTCTACCGGGAATTGCAATTCGGGGCTAATTTTTGGTATGAGGACGTCTTTTAGCATGCTCTATAAGAATATGGCATCATCTCCCATAATTTCAACAATTTTATTTTTGTGACGTCATCACTTTAGAACTCTATACTTGTGACTCATCAATTTAAAATCTTAACACCGTAGTTACTATTCCAGAAAATCTTCCGCTTTCCGACGCAGAGAAATCCGTCCTCAGTAACGGCTTGAATTTTGTTCCTATATCCAAAAAACTTAACGAATTCTCGGTTAAGCAAGGTGTTGGAAAATTTCTTCGCCGTGTACAACTTAAAGGTTTTTCCATGATAAAGAGGATGATTCTAACACCTCGGAGAAAGATATTTTCGAGACACTCCAGACTCGAAAATCGAAGTGGACTCCCCCAGAGGGCCAGTTTGTCTCTTTATATTTTTTTATTAATAAATGCCGCCATGACATCAATAAACTAAATTTCAATCGAAACAAATTTTCCAACCTTTCTTGAAAGAGAGGGCGGCGCTAAAAAATCTTAGTAAGCGCAAAGACATAATTGTCAAAGCGGCTGACAAAGGCGGCGCTTTAGTTGTTTAGCGGGCCGACCTCTACCAAAAAGAAGCTTTGTGACAACTTTTTGACACCTCCTTTTATGCTTAAGTCCAAAAAGATCTCACTTTCACTAACCAACAAATTGTCAAGAGCACTATTAATGATCTTATAGTCAAACAAGAATTGCCGGCTACTGCTACTAATCTCATCATCACAACTCCTAGAACTTCATGTATTTACTTTTTACCTAAAATTCACAAACCTAACAACCCAGGCCGACCTATTGTCTCTGCATGTAGTTGCCCTACCGAACTCATTTCTAGCTATTTGGACAAAATTATGGCACCTATCGTCAGATCTTTACCGTCATATGTTAAAGACAGTCAACACGTACTCCAAATTTTTCGTGATTTCAATTTCCTAGGCGAAGACAAACTTATTCTCACTATGGATATTACATCTCTTTACACCGTCATCCCTAATGGCGAA
>JAEMPF020033564.1:0-5000 GCA_022496165.2 Catalaphyllia jardinei | reverse complement strand
CAAGATGGCGGTTTATTTTTTAGCTCCGTAAAGCTCGCCATTTTTCTTTGTTCTTTGAAGGTTTTCTTTCGTTCTTTTTCCCAGTTATGTGTGCTTTTACTAGTGGTTTTGTGTATTAGTCCGTGTTTGAGTAGTACCATGACAGACGAGACAAATTCTGAGCATTTAGATGCACTACTTGAAGAGAAACTTCGCATCGTCCTCGAGGAAAAACTGAAAGCCATATTTGAAGGCACATTGAATGCCATACTAGACAATACGCTTAAGGAGTTACATTTAAGCATGTCCAAATTGACAGAATCCATTGAAGAAGTCAAGAAATCTGCTTCCTTCATGAGTAGCCAATATGACCTGCTGCTACAAGAAAATAAGTCTCTGAAAGCTGAAGTTCGTAAGACGACAAACGAACTCAACCACCTCAAGGAAGAATTCAACAACTTGGAACAATACTCGCGACGAGATTGCCTAGAAATTCGTGGAGTTCCTGTCCAGAGAGATGAAGATATTAACGCCTTAGTTGTGAATATTGGAAGAAGGATGGGAGTTGAATTGAAGGTAGATGACATCTCCACTAGTCACCGCCTGCCTATCATGAATCGTTGTCAATGAAATTAATATCTGGTTAGTTTGCACAGAAAAAACTGCATCACCTTTGTGTCAGATTAACATAATGATTAACCTATTGAATTAGAGGAAAAGTGCTTCCAACTACTTTCCTTTAGAAAACCTGGGGCAGGCACAAGGGCAATTACACCCGTCTCCTCTGCGAACAGCAAAACGTCTTGCCAAAATAATGTTTACATTTCAATGATCGAGTACAGAAGTAAAGGGAGAACCTTGTGAATTTATCGCTCAGAATATCTGCTCCGATGGATGAGGAGAATTGTCATATAGTGGCATTTTTGGTACTTCCTTTTAGGCCTCAAGGCCTCAAGAGACTTCACTCGAGGTCAGAATATCAGTACTTTGCAGGTAGAGATCTTTTCCGCCATTTCCATCATCTGACAGAGGATCTGGTAGCTTTGCAAGCTGCTAATCTGAAAGGCTGATTAATGGTGGTGAAATATCTACCTGGTAATCTTCATCTTCTACTGCTTGCACACCATTTGGATCTACTCCAAAGTGATCAATTTCAGCCTCACTTAATGCAGTATGTCCAGAATGTAAGTTTTCTAGCATACCCTTCTCCCACATTTGAAGTGGTGACAGGTTCCTTTCGGTTGACACTGGCCGATTATTCATTTGCCTGACGAGCTCCCCTAGAGAATTTTCTATTCTTGGAATGTAGACATGGTGTAGGCTGAAAATATGCACATCATTAAGGACATCCAAGTTGCCTTCATCTTCCAACTGCAAAAAATGCGGACAAAGAATACTAACACCCCGGAATAAACATCCCGATGTGTTCTCTCAACCCTGGAGTTATGGACAGATGATCCAGTGATAATGCTGCCTCTTCCTGGTCTGTGATGTTGTATCATATGAGCAGCAACAAGATAATCCTCCATAGCATAGTCTGAACGCACTCGTGAGGGTAATCCTCATTTCTGCACTGCATTCTGAAATAAACAGAGCACTGTTTCTGCTTTGTTGTTGTCTCGACAAGCAGCATACAAAATTAACCTGGTCTTCCCATCAATGCAGACATGTGTTATCAGTTCATACCTAATTAATTTGTGTCCTGTATCTACATGCCATAGGCTGTTGGGAGTTGGTACATAGTACTTTCTATGATCAATGGCTGACGGAAATTAGCGTGACTGTCTAGCGTTACAACCGGATATCACGTTTAGTATTCAGATGAATGACAAGTGAAATTGTAATAGGAGACAGAGAGTATTGTGAAATAAGGATCGAGGGTTTTGAGGAGACAACGCAAACAACACGAGGATCGTGAGGCCAGTTATTTTGTATTTTTTTGTTTCATTTTCGTTATTAAACCCGGGAATTGTCTGTACATCGTGAGTGCTTTTGTGTGCCGTACAACTTCGGAACATGGCCACTCTCCAGCGCAAGGCAGTTCCCACTGGATCAACACGTCGTAAACATTCACTGATTCTCCATCTCTGAACGTTCAATCTTCTACTCCTTAGTGCGCCAATAAATCGTCTTCTTCCAATGTTAGGAGTTAGAAGTCCTGTGGTTGGACTGCCAGTTACACTTCTGTAAATTTCATCCAATTCATCGTCTGATATATCTGAGTACGCCGTGTCACTCAAACCAAATTCTTTACGTCGTCGCTGAAGGGTTGAAACACTAACCTGGAGAATGCCAGCAATTGCTTCCCAAGAAAAATAAAGTGATCGTAAATGCTCCACTTCATCTTTGGTTATTTCATAGCGTTTACGACCTCGTCCTGGCTGTGCAACATTTAGCGGAGAATAAGATACCTCGAGTGCATCATAAAAATCTGCATTGTCACGGCTTTCAATCTGATTAGACAATAAGGCGATTAACTGTGTTAATGAAGAATGGTTCATATTCTGAACGGGGGCTTGAAGTGCAGATGAAGGGATACCAGTTGCATTTGTAACAGCACCGGCTAAATCATTCATTAGGAAAGACAAGGTACCCGATGCATCCAATAATTGATACCTTGTTTCAACTAGAATGTCTGTCTCCAACTCTTGTTCACCAATATTAGCCAAAATATTGAGTACACTTTTAAGATTCTGAAGAAACAGTGCGAACCCACGTTCATTTCTTTCTCGTAACACCACTCGACGCGAGCTTTGACCAGCCGCCATGTTGTTAGCACATGTCTGAGAGCACTACCGCAAAGACGTATGGGACAACAAAAAACACAAACATAATTGTGTTCAACAAAATAATTCTGTACTAGATAAAATAAATATGACCTGTATATAAAAATAATTCCTCTCCCTGAAAAATATTAAAGGGATATAAAATTAAGTTCTCTTTAGATAAAAACAAAAAAGATATATAAAAAAAAATTCTCCCCTGGAAAAAATAATCCCTTAGCATAAAGAAAATAATAAATTTATGGCAGTTAAATTAATTCAAGAAAGGTAAAAAAATATTTTTACATATTCCAACAAATAATTACTGGTACCTTACAATTAAGTCCATTGGCAAGTGATAATAAATATTTATTTTGACCAGAACAGGCCTCCATAGATACTGACAAAGGACCGTTTTAGAGAAGTTGGAATAGAGACAAATCATCAGAATTAATTAATTGAACTTGATATACCTAATTTAGTTCTCTATGCTAAATCTGAGCTTTTCATTGTTCTTCTTTCTATCAGAGATTTTTAGTGGTCATTGTATTGTAAGTCTTGATAATAATATAAGTCTTGGTTAGAGAAGCACCCACAATTTTCAACTCTGTAAATTATGGGTTTGACACACGCAGACTAAACACATGTTTTTCTTAAATATTGACTTTTTGTAGGACAGTGATGATGATGATCTTATTGCATACAGTGGGGACGCAGAACATTCCAGCCCTGTGGCATGTAACCCCAATAAGAAACAGACTGGACCAAGCACAAGCACATCATCTACAAGCATGGTCACAAGTAACTTACATGTACTCAACACACAAACAGGGCAAGGTACACCACCAAATAGTATCACAAGTTACTTTACTGCTATGCCACCAAGTGCAGTGCAGAACCACTTACAAGCCTTAACACAAGTAACCTCTATGGCAGTTCATCTACAATGCAGACAACAGGTGTTATTCCAGAAGCATCAATTAGCCAAATGCACGATAATGACAGGCTGATGAAGGAAAAGTTGACTGAAATGTTCCCCAGCATTGCCATCAAACTTATAAAAGAGGCTGTGCATGACTCACCTGAGCTTGAGGAAGCAGTTGATATCCTCCTAAATCGTGTTGATGACAAAAGTGGTAAGCTGTAAGGTTCACTCTATTTATATTTCCAGTCTATTTATTAAAGACATGTGAGTTTTGTCTTCCTATTGTTACTGACTTTGTCTGGAATGTTAACTGATAAATTGTATTTGTTTTCAATGGGGGTGTTGACTGTGTTTGAACATATTAAAATTCCAAAGATATGGAGAAAACATGGAATATTTCCAAGAGTGTAGATATGTCTATTTGAATGACTGTATTACTTAATACACATTTAACTAGACAATGGTTTGCTATGACAAAGTAAAGATTTAGTAACTACTTATATTAGTATTATGTAAATGTTGAAGAAAAAAGTTGATTTGTTACTCCAGATTGAAATCTCTCAATAACATTACCTTTTCTCTGGGGAGCTTTTTCGCTTTCAGCGCCCAGCGCCCAGCCCCCAGCCTGGATTTTGAAACCTGATCCTTCTCTTTAAAATTTGCTATGACCCTTGATCTTTAATCTTTTTTACAGAATTATTTATTTACTTTTGTTTCTCTCCAGAAGAATCAGTTACAAGTGTGCTTAAGCCCTTGTTAGGCAAACTCGCATCAAGACCCAGTATAAGGCTAGAGGTTGATCCCAGTGACCTAGTATCTGATGCTGTTGCATTCTACAAAGGTCCTCGATTTCAACCAAATCAACCAGTCAAAATCTCTTACAATGTACATTGGTCAGCCTGCAATTGACAGTGGTGGAGTAAAAAGGCAATTTTACACAGATCTGTTCTTGCAGCTGGTCTCTCAGAACCAGTTCAAGCTGTTTCAAGGTCCTAGCAACAGGCTATTGTTCCACTACGACCAAACTGCATTGAGCTGTCCTCTGTTTAAGATACTTGGACAGATTATTGCTCATAGTATTTGTAAAGGATATGGGGGCTTCCCTTATCTAGCACCCTCTATGTACTAATACTTGGCAACTGGAGATATCAGCCAGGCATCTGCTTATGCATCTATCACTGGCATTGTACATGAAGAGGAATTACACTATGTTGAGAAGGTATGGGTAATGATTACTGTTTTCAATGAGAAGGCCTCTGCCTGGGTGATTTGACATATGTTGGGCTAATGTTTACAGGAAATAAATTGTGTGGCAGTATCTCCAGAAAAAGTCA
>JAEMPF020028241.1:0-2500 GCA_022496165.2 Catalaphyllia jardinei | reverse complement strand
GAACTCTTCCCATGAATAAGTACGAAAAAGAGTTACCTATCGGAGATAGAGTAACCTTTGAAAACGCCCATCCATATTCGGAATACGACTCTAGCTCTGACGAGGAAGAAAGAAAATCAGCAGAAGACCAAAGAGAAGATTCCCTTGACCTCAATGCGATCAACTTTTTATCAAGATCAATCGTACTCGCTCTGGTAGAGTTATTTCTTTGTCACATCGAGCTGTAGCTTCGTACAAATAGACCAAAAGTTTTTTGAAGGATCCTCAGCTGCTAGACTTTTATGCCTGTGATTTCGATCGCCGGTTTCAGGATTTTCTCACCACGTCCACCAAACCGGGCCACTAATTGCTTTGGGATTAAGTACACTTAACTACAACATTACCATCGTAATATACATCCTCGGAAACCAGGGGTTACTAGCCGGGACGATGCGATATTTTCGGGCGAAAGTTTACTATAAGAGCTGAAGAGCCCCTGGGAACTTATTCTTACCGAACCAGTTCCAGAAGTGGTCCAATTCCGCTGCGCTGATTGGGCAGAAAAATATTTTTCTGCCCAATCAGCGAGGAGCTCTAGCCGGGTAATATACAGCAAATGGTGTCGGGCAAAACATATGGTCAAAAAACAGAGATTAGTTGTCATCTTTCGTTCTGGAATTTAATTGGTCCCGAAAATTCCTCGTGTGTTCGTACTCGAATTCAATTAGTGCCGAATATCTCTTGCGCGCTCGTGCAATTCCGAACACGAGACGATGGCATATCGACATAGGTTAACTTATGCGTTACGCGAGTTACATATTTGTTCTTGATTTACCTCGAATTAGCACTGAACAGACACACAACAACAAGGAATGTATTTGTTAAATACATACCCTTAATACAATGATCATACCACACTATTTCATATAATTACCATACCACATAGGATGGTTACACAAAATTCACATTACCTCAACCTAGCACTAGACACAAGTCCGCATTGCGGACCTATTTTTTGGCAAGATAAACGCATCACGTTTAACTCGAGACAGTATGTTATGGTGTTTAGCGCGAATTTCCACTAAAAAGCAATAAGAATTGTTAGATCTTTTTCATGGGAGTAATATGCAAGAAGTAGAGTTCTTTTGTATTTGGTGAAATAAGGTAATAGATGAAACAGAGATGTTTGGGAAGAACGCATGTGTTGTTGTGTTGTTTAACGATAACCAGATGTTGATGTAATTTTATGGGGATAACAATTAAGTTGTTAAGTGAATTTGTCATCATATGTCACAGATGAAATCATGCGATTGTAAAGCTAAAAGTTGAGGTTAGGTGGAAAACGCGGAGTGCGGAGTGCGTAGTGTGGAAAATGCGGAGTGTGGAAAAAAAAACTATAATAAAAAATTCTGTATTACCTGGGTAACATTATTGTGCATTAACGATGCTGCGAATCCGTCCAATCATTTTCATCCCTAAATTATTGTGCATAAATTATTCCTACATTGTTTTTTGTAGATATAAAGAACTGTAACGAAAAGGTAAATAATAGAAATCAATGCGTGTAACATTATTGCGAATTAACGATACTAAGAATCCGTCCAAGCATTTTCATCGCTAAATCGTGCATTCCTACAGTGTTTTTTGTAGCTATAAAGGACTGTTACATACATATTTTGTAGCTTTTGTAGCTTTTATCAGTAATCAAAACACTATCGTGAATTAACGATATTAATAATTTGTCCAAGCCATGCATCATTACACTTTCATTGCTAAATCGTACTATTCTTCGGTGTTTTCTGTGGCTATAAAGAACTGTAACGAATAGATAACTAATAGAAATCAGTGCTTGTAACATTATTGCGAATTAAATGATATTCACAATCAGTCCAGAGCCTTTCAGCGTTTCCCTCTAGTCTTCGTCAAGGGAGTGGTAGGTGCTGAGGTCGATATGTACACGGCCATCAAAAACAGGGTTTTTTCTCATGATATGTACAGGACTGGGATGGTAATAAGTGTTCGCAAAGTCTGCGCTGTGCACCAACGCTCCTGTGCTCTCGTCCCTGCGTACCACCCGACGGTCGAAGTGCTTGACCACGATGTTGTGTGGTGGCTGACGAAATTTTTCGGAAAAATTGTCACCGCAACCATAGCATTTTTTCACATTTTTCGGCAAGGCCACGATGTAATAAGAATGCGGCGACAATCCTGAGTGCCATGCTCTTGCTGATGCCGATGGTCCTGGTGGAATAGGCAAGGACCGATGAGGGGGTGCTGCTTGGAAACAAGCTTGTGGTGTGTGAGCTTGAAATGTTGAAGCGTATGGATGATGAAAACGTCCTCCATGGAAAGGAACGCCTGGTGGATTATACACAGCTGGGTACAATGGACTCGGCTGTGCTTAATGAGTGGCAACACTTGGCTGGCACGATGTTGGAAACAACTCATGTAATTGTGCATCATCCGGGCGGTTGTCACATTCATTTTCCCTAACACTTGGCGTAGATGGCAAAGGGTTTCG
>JAEMPF020028240.1:0-11883 GCA_022496165.2 Catalaphyllia jardinei | reverse complement strand
GAATTATATTATTTGCTGCGGTTTTAGATCAATTATGCAAAATCGCAACATTGCATAATAAATTAGAAGCCCTGCCTCAATGAACAGTGATTTAATAACCCTTTACATAAATGGAACAAAAATGTTCCACTTAAGTTTATAGATCTGATAAGTAGTTTCTAAAATTATAAACTTTAGCTTCATAACAAGTTGATAAAAATACTATTGATAAAGAGTTCTTAAGTGTAGTATTCAAATGTACAGTATATATAATGTTATTTGAATGTGTTCTTGGGCAAGGTATTTTACTCTGACTCATACATGTACATGTATAAAGGCCTCTTTCCACCCAGGTGTACAAATGGGTACCATGTGCTAACTTTAATGCTTATGCTGGGGATAACTCTGTGGTAGACTGGCATCCATTGGAGTAGAAATACTTCTGATGGCTAATAATTATGCTACAAAAGCCAGAGAGAAGCACAGGATATGCAGACTCAAACTTATTTACAACACATTTACAGTATTTGTCATATAGTACTTTTAATAATACAAGTATTATATAATCACCTGGTTTTTGCTTTGCTCCAAACACCTCTGCTCTCAAACACACACCACCATGGTAAGTTTGTGGCAAAAATTGCAAATACCTAGCTAAAACACCTTCATTAAGAATATACTTAATAGTAGAGTTTCTGTCCTCATTCCCCTTAAGAGACTGAAATTAAAAAAGTAAAAAACATTATTAGTTTCGATTATGTAACAAATTTATTTTCTTGTAAGATCATTCATTTAAAATCATAAATTAAAACACTTGTAAAATAATAATAATCACACAGCAATAGTACTCAAAACTTTGTAGTTGAGCAGTGAAGTGAACATATTGCCTACAAAAATTATTTCATGTAACTGTAGAAAAGTCTGAATTATTTCCTTATGTACGAAAATATAATGATTCATTTCACACATTACCTTAACTTGTCCAATTTCTGTATAATAAATCCATGTTGACCCATCTATGGATGATTGTAGAGTGTAGTTCTTCACCCACTGATCTGCTTGAGAATTTCCTTGAATGGACACAGCACAGATGATATGAAGTGTTTGTAGATCAATCTGTAGATATGGATTACTGTCACTTGTTCCTGCACACCATGATGATCCCGAGTTCAGTCGACCATTCTTGGCTGCTGTGTTGGCATTTCTTTCAGATGAAGCTGTTATTTTACTGTCTGGAATTGATCCACTCTGCATACCAAGATCCAAATAAACACAGTCTCCTGCAGTTAAAAATACAATGTATCATATTGTTTAGTACTTTTCATGAGAGAAAACTCACTTCTTTGTAGTGTAAGACACATTGTACTGTCTCATAAAACATGGTTAGCACAGAAATCACTCATCAAAGTTCCCTGACTTTTCCCTGATCAAAATAAAATTTCCCTGACCAAATACATGTAAATAAAAAATGTCAGAACTACATGTAATTGTAGTAGCAGCTTCTGGCCTCAACTTAAAGCCCTCCTTTACACTCAATCATTAAGATGGATAAGCCTTCACCAAATGTTCTTTCCTCACAAAGCCAAAAGTCAGCCTCAAACTCATGGCATAATATTTTGAAAATCGCCAAGCAGGAGTGAAGCTAGGGAATACAATGAGGGGATGGAGGAAGGTGGAAAGATGGTGCCTTCAAGGCTCTTCCTTCGGGCCTTTGATGTGGAATCGTTATCAGAATGATCTGACTTATGTAATGAACTCGAATATCTCCATGTATGCAGATGATCACCAGTTTTTCCAAGCAAATAAAGATGTCCAGTTAATCCAAACAAGATTACAGGAGAGTGCAGTTGCAGCAACAAGTTGGTACAAAGAGAACTGTTTACAGGGAAACTTTACTAAATATGGTAGCATGCTCATTAGCAAGCAAAAAGATGCCAATATCAATATTGACATAGATGGTAATAAAGTTTCCCACTATCAGAACATTAAATTATTAGGTGTAAACATTGATTCTCAATTGACTTTTAATGACCATATAAGTGAGATTTGCAAAAAAGCTAGTCAGAGAGTGGGAGTAACGACAAGGTTGCACAACTTGATCCCAACCACTGCTAAGCCACAGCTGTATGAGGCTGCATTCTTGCCCTATCTGACATACTGCAGTACAGTATGGCATTTTTGTAGGGGAAGTGATGCAAGAAAAGTGGTGCGTGTCCAGGAGAGGGGTCTTAGTATAGTTTTCTGTGACTAGAACGCTAACTATAAGCAGTTGTTAGAATGGGCTAATTTGCCCACCCTAGTGAACGGTAGACTGCAAGATGTCGCAACCATCATGTATAAAGTAAAATTTAAGCTAAACCCAAGTTATAGACAAGATTTATTTTCAAAAAATCATATAGTGTATAACTTAAGAGTTAAAGAATTTACTAATCCAAGGTTTAATTCTATTCATTATGGCAAACATTCCCTTAGGTATTTAGGACCTGTGCTATGGGCTAAGCTACCTTCCCGTATTAGGACTTTGCATTCACTAGCGGGTTTTAAGAGGCCAGTTAGAGGACTAGATTTGGAAATGTTAATGGACGATGGTGGCTGTGTGGACTACTTGGTTTGCAGTGCATGACGCTTAGTAATGTCTTCATTGGGCTCCGATTATTCCTCCCCCCCCCCCTCGTCTTTTATCGTCTGGGAATCAAGGTGCCATGGCCTAATTCTGCTGACCACAAATTTCACGTAAATTATTCGTATATTAATATTTGGCTATTTATTATTTTATTTAAATTATTTTGCTGTGTCCTTACTTAGAGGTTTTATTACTGCTATTTTAATAATTGACACATGAATAAAGTTATTATTATTATTATTATTATTATTATTATTATTATCATTGTGACCCCAGATAGTCCTTCCAGCCTTCAATGAAACCCACTGTGCTACATTATTTCAATTTTCCCTCACTTTTCTTCAAATTGGGAATTTTCCGTCTCAAAATAAAATTACCTGACTCTCCCCTAACCTTGAAGAATTTTTTTCCCTGACCATTTCCTGATGTGTGGCAACCCTGCAAAATGCAGAGTCTGACCAAAAACAAAGACTACAGTCAAACCTCTGTACAGGTATGTCGCCACCCTATTGTTAAACCCACCTTTCTACAATAGCCAGAAAAAATTATTCCTAACCATGCACTTTTTGTAATTCAGCTATTAGGACATGGCCCGCCTAGATTAACCTTTCCTACAGTGTACTTGCAGGCATGCCCTTTTCTGTAAAATTTAATTGGAAAATTTAATAAAGCGTAAGTGTACATGTAAGTGCACTGATCTATGCACTTCACTCTTATCAAAGCCATGGCCACCTCTCCATATTGTCAGTTAACTCTGCCCCAGTGGTGGACGCCAGGGTGCATTCTGCAAGACTTCTACGTTGATAAAATATGGTTTGTTTTAAATTCCTCACCAAGGATAAAATCATGCTGGCACCCAGAGTATTTTTGGCCAAAGTCCTGTGTTGCTCTGCTCAAATAATCTCAATTTTCTTCCTTCATGTATAATGTTCCCTGGGAAGCTTTAACTGGACTCTAACAGATTATATAAGATACATGTACTCATTATCAGCCTGGATACAACATACTACACGGGATAAAATGGGGGATAAAGAGAAGTTTAGAAGCCATGGTTATCATGCTAATTAAAGCAACTTCAGAATACCCGGCCAGTCACGCCCTCCCTAAATCTACTGCTCCCGTGGTCCATGGTCTGCAGTCAGCTAGCAAGTTTATATGTATTTACTAAGCGTTCAACTGAAGTGCTACCACAGTCTGTAGTCCCGAAGTCAATGAGTAAGTATTAAACTACATGTAAGTGTTAAACTGAAGTGCTACCACGGTCTGCAGTTCTGCAGTCAATGAAGAAGTATTAAACTACATGTAAGTGTTAAACTAAAGTGCTACCGGAGTTTTAAAGAAAGATATTTCAGTGACAAATTCCATGCCATTCTGATTGACAGGTCTCGGTACAAACCACGTTGTGTGACGGCACCAGGTTCCGACTCATAAGTTTAATAGGACTAAAATATTTACATCAGCCTTCAGATTTCGGGCGAAATATTCTCACATTATTAACTTGTAATTTGTAAAAGTATATTTTTTATGAACATTATTCTAAGCAGAAAGCTCAAATATAAGTACACATTTGCAATCGCATGCTCGTTCATCGTAAACAAACTCTGCGCGACTGATTCGAGTATTTCCACTGGCCTGATACAAAGTATACAGTATTTACATTTCCGTTCCCTGGCTCAGGTTCACTTTTACGCATCTTGTTAAATAAAAAAGTTCCTCGTGAGCCCGAACAAACGTTTAAATAACATCATACTATTGAATATACTACTACTTAGCCTCAAAATCCCACGGCAAAAGTATCCAACGCTACCTCTGTGATCGAGAGCGCATGGAAAGAAAGTCCAAAGTCTACATGGCCTGCTCACGTGCTCACATGTTCCTCACATGTATTATCACATCTCAGTTACGGTACCAGTTTACTGGCCGTGACCATAGTTAATAACTATGCAGTGTTAGTTAATAACTATGCAGTGACATAGTTAGTAACTATGTCGTGACATTCCCCTGCAAAAATTAAGTGGGGTGGCCATTTTCGTGCCCTTACAGGAATGTGGGTTTTCCAGACAATAACCTTACACAGGTCAACCAACTCTGCAGAGTCACAGGCAAAAATTAGGATTGCGTTCCACTTCGTCGAATGCAACAAAGTGCTACCACAGTCTGGAGTGCCGCGGTGGATGAAAGAATGAGGTATATTTGTGGTTTTTATATACAGTTATGTTAATTATGACGACTGTGGGACTGCGGTAGCAGCATTTGAAAACACATAAGTGGCTGGGTATGTTGAAGTTTAGCCTGCCAATTCGCCTTGTGAAGTTAGGCATTTATTTAATGCCAGCACCAGCAAATTTGCACGCTGCTACACAACGTATGTCAAAAACTCCAATTCCAAGCCAGGACACCACAAAATTTTAAAGGCCACACCTAAGATCTTCCGCATAACTCACTCTGAATGCACCCTGGGATGGACGTTGCAAAAAGGTTCACATCAACTGATATACTGTATTTTAAAGCTCATGTGAGAATTAAGTGCTTTTCCTCCTCCCTCCCCATGCTTCTGCATAAAAAAATAAAACCATGTAAATATCGGACAACTGATAAGCTTATCTTGATATCATAGTATTATTTTTCTGTGAATTCACTGATATGAAAGCAGCCGTACAAAATAATAGCGGAGCTCCGACGACCCAAAGGGCCGCCAAGCGGAGCCCCATAACCATATAGGAAAAAGAAACCCATGTATTGATTTTCTCATAGCTATCACGGGCAGCGGTATTGCTCGTGGGTGTGTACACACAACGGCAACGACGACGGTGGAGTCGCGCAACATGGCGGCCATCAAATCATAGACAGAGACATGCAGCCTTGGTTTACTGTGTACTTTTTTGATATATGACATAATGTTATGATCAATTGATGCCTGTCAAATCAAGAAATCTGCTGACCAGTATCACGTGACTATATCGCGGGCTCAACTTTATAGCTCATCAAGGTGTTTTATTAAAGTTGACCACCGGTTTTCGATTGGATCGCGGGCTCATGTCAGGTTAACTTGTTGTTGTTCGGAAGCCTGTTAGCTCTAATCCAGGTTTAAAAGTTAACCAAATTACAACTGTTTCTTCTCTACAAATGTTTACAGTTTTTTTTTTGTGTGTATCGTGTTTTGTGATTATTAAACTCAAGATAGAAGGCCAAACAATATGCAGAAAACCTCACAGCAAAGTTACAAAACTCAAATAAAAATTTAACCTTATCCTGTGTAAGCCTAATCGGGCTAGAGGAGTTCCGCTTTTAAGTTGACTTAAACCTATATATTAAACTTAACCAAATAAGCTTATTCACCGTCTTGCTTTTTTACTGTGTGCCACAAAACATGACAAAATATGCCGACACTATCATTATGTGAAATAAACTCACCATCAGAGCGGAAAGATTGTTAGCTGTCATTTTTCTTGATTTGTTAGCTTTTATATGTCATGAAGAGAGTGTAATTTCCTCAAAACAGACTTAAAACCCGCAAATCCAACCAAGCTACTCCGCCATGTTCTGGCTTGGTAGCCATGCCTTATATGGAAACGCTTTAATTTTCCCGCGTGCAAGAGAGAGAAACGGGACACGACACAGCCAGGAGGGCGGAGGGCGCCATTGCACGCTCGTGTATCACGCTTCACCGTCTGCTCCGCTAATCCGCCTGTATGGCAAGCTAACCGCGAGAAGGCGATGTGACAAAGCTGCCTCTATCTTCAAAAGTTCCAGACAAATCGAGAACAAATTGAAACGGCAGCAAATAAAGTTTCTAATAATTGCGTGGTTCCAAAAATCGGGATTTCTCTCTACGAATTTTCACTGAACTTGCTTTTGCTTAAATTTCTTGCTTAATTTTTCTATCACAAGGACCACAAAGCATCTCACAAACTTTGTAAAATAACCGTGGGGTAGCCAAACAAACATGTCTTGGGAAGTTCCGCTCCGAGTTTCAAACCATTACTCCTTATAAAAAATAATAAAAATCATTTTGAAAAAACGTTAACCCCTTCTTATTATACGGCTAGCTCCGAGAGCAGGCAAGATGACCCAAATCGCGCGCTGTGACTGGCTACCCAAGCGGGCAAGATAGAGCCATCTTGCCCGCTCGGGACTACCCGCTGTATCCCGCAAGAAAACTTACCCCCAAAGCCATACATTAAATCCTTTATTGACCAAGTTTGTTCGGGCAAGATGGCTGGATATTGGCCTCGTTCTTTTTTTGCCAGTATATGGACCGAGACGAAGTCGAGGTCCATAAACACGCAAAAAAAGAGCTTGGCCAATATCCAGCCATCTTGACCTCACACTTGGTCAATAACCCATATATCTACCTAAATGACTGCTGAATTTGAAGAAGCATAAAATCGAATAAAAGACGCTTTATGTTTTATCAGTTGCAAGACGGTTGTTTGTGAGAAAGTGTGAACAAACGAAAAGCAACAATATTTCATTCATATCGTAATTCGATGTTGTGATCTTGTATGGTTTCCTTTATGGGTAATAGATTGAGTTCCACTTTGAATTTCACGAGAAACACCGATATTGCAAGAATCACGAAATGGTTTAAACTTTGATTGTAATCCCATTTTTTCCGATCAGTACAAGCAAGTTTAGTCTAGTTGGAACAAGACTTTGTATTCTTGTCTTGAATGAGTTTGTTTTCCTTTTTCCGCCAAAACAGTTCTTGTTACTGAAACTGCACAAGACGTTTGCAATATCGCACGAATTCCTCGCTTCACCTCGATAGGGCCAATCAACCCTCGAGTTTTCTCTCGTTAACCGAGAAAACAATTGTTTCAATCAATCTGTGTACTATCTATTCTTGTCAGTCTTCTCGTACCGTAAAAAGGACTATTTTTTTCAAAATTAAAGCACACACACGAGACCTTCCTACATTTTCCTTTTTGACCACCGACCACTTTTCCCGCCCGTTGACAATTAATAGGGAGTTTTAGCAATGACGACGGCGACGGCAGGGACGAACCCTTGTTAAAACTGATTTATATTTTACCTTCGAATGTCGCAACTTTGTAAGTCTGTTGAGTACGGCTATCGGTCTAAAAACTTGCTCAGGCTAAACATGCACCAACAGCGTTTAATACGAAAAGGAGATACGAAAAATAAGCCATTGCGGTTCGCGTTCTTTAAAATACGTAGAACTTAGTCATTTCACGTTGTTAATTTGTACAGGACGGCAAAGAAATGTACAAAGATTCAAAACGCACGGGCACAGCCATTGTTTTTCTCATTAAACCTTTTGTTTAGTGACGCTCTCGTTGCCGTCGCCGACGCGGTTTGATAAAACTCCCCATATCAATGTTCAACGTGGTATTCATTATAAATACATTGTATCGCATGACTGACTCTTGCATAACTGAACAACATGTATGGTTTTCAGAAAATTACCTCGTACTACGGTTCTTCAGTAATGTTGTTAAATGTTGGGCAACTCTTTTGAAAATAGTTAAGTCTCTTTAAAAAGAGCAGTTACCAAAACTCGGGCAAATTTTGCTATGGACAGTAAAGCTCTTACACTTATTAGTTTGTTACTTCTGAAAGCACTTCAAGTGAAAATTACAAAAAGCTCACATCATGTCTGAATTTTATGCAGGAAGAATGCACTTCACTGTGATAAATGATAAGGTTGCACTATTTATAGTTATAATTTAAGGAAAACTTAATCAAGTGTTACAATTTTGTGCAAATTTGCCTAACCATAACGTAGCACAGGTTCTAAAAGTAATAGAAGATAACAAAAACAACAACGAATTCTTTATTTATCGAGGGTGAAATAAGAGTTGTTGAAGATCAAGTCGTTGAAAGGCAAAAATGCAATTTCTGACAATTGCGTGTTGTAAAATTAAACACTGATCCCTTCTCGTCAAAGCTAAATCTAATGTTGCTAAAGTTAAGAAAGATTCTGGCAGCGTTGTATAATAAAAAATAATAACGCTGAAACTGTGGTTTATTATCTTTACAAATGGCGCAATAAAACCGGCATGTACTCTGCAATCAATAACAATCGATATGATCCTGTTTTATGGTGGTGTGTGTACTGTATGTAGATGTGCAATCAAATTGGAAAGATTTATTTCTTCAGAGAACTGACGGAGGACAAAAGACGAAGCGGCTGAAACCACTCCGTGAACAGAAAGTAGCTGATTCTATTTTACTGTCGATGTCGATGAGAGAAACAATTCAAGCTATTTTTCACCAGTGTTAGGACTACAGAAAACTGTGATGCAAAGGAACTATAAATTTGATATCGCTGGTTTCGATTTTCCCTTTGATTCGACATTGTGATACCGCTTGTTTAGTGCAAAGTCATCGGTTTCCCTTCGATCATGAACTATCACTACAAAGATCACGTTTGTACAAATTCCAGTAGTTTGATCCGGACAAACGTGACCTCTTAATAGATTGTAAATATGTACTGAACTCACCAGAAGCCAAAGGAAGAAGCGAAGCGAGCAAAGCTGCCCGGAAATATAGCTTGAGATGAAGCTCCGACATGTTGGATGATTTTCCTACTGTTTCATCTCACGATGGTACGCAATATCCGGATCAGTTTTTGTTTCTGGGCAACCGAGCAGCCATAGTAGAGGATGGTTAACCACTGCCTTGAAGCATCACGTCATATTTTTTTTTTGTGACACAATACATATGTTGGAAAAACAAAAAGAGTTTGAATTGAATACAAATTACAGAGGTTCGCGACCGTGAAAATTTTGGAACAGAGATTACCTTAAAATATTTAGTCTGTGGAGCATGCGCTACAAAAAACATGCAGTTTTTTGGGATCTGGTCGAGAGTAGAGAAAAGCATTACTACCGCGTGAATCTCTAAATTGTCTCCAGAAATGCTTTCTTGGAGATGGATGTAAATTTAACTTGGGTATCTCAAATAACATTTTCAGGAATTTCCATGAAAACTGAAAAGAACCTCAAGATCGGAAAACGTTGCAAAAGTTACGTTATGCAAGTCTGCGGTATCTAAATGTTTCGTAGCGACCCGAACATAGGCTAAATGTTTCATGGCTTGCGGTTTTCACTGAGTTGCATTTGTGAATTAACCAGAATACTGCACTCTCACCTATCGTTGCTTCCGAATTTGCTCCTCGCCATCTTTATTACAGGCCGCTATTAAAGATCTGAGAAAGCTCCTGTTGCAAAATGGTTACCCCAAGGTGTTATCACGTTCAACATTAACGATGTATTGAACAAAAATAAAAACAAACCTCTTGTTCAAGCTACAGTTCCCAAAAAAGAACTGGGAACTGTAGCTTGAACAAGAGGTTTGTTTGTAGTATAAAGGCCTGTGAATGTCTTTTTCCGGTAGACAGATGTAGTGAAAGTGTTGTCAGGGCAGCGTTTGAGAAGGATGTCTAAAAATGGAATCATACTGTCTTGTTCGAATTCAATAGTAAACTTGATGCTATCATGTCGACTATTTAAAAAGCTTAAAAACTCAAGCTACAGTTCCCAAAAAAGATATGTTAATCGTGTTACCCTACTTAGGTCTTCACAGTGACCAAGTCACGAAACGTCTGAAATCCTGCGTATACAATTTCTACTCTTTCGTCAACCTCAAGATCATATTCCAAAACACACGCCGCATCAAATCCTTTTTTCCATACAAAGATCGCTTGAACCGATCTCAGAGGTCCAAGGTCATCTATAAAGCTGGTTGCTGGAACTGTGATGAATTCTACATTGGCAAAACAAAACGAAGACTCGATGACAGAAAAACAGAACATTTCAAGGCCCTCGCCAAAAGTGACCATTCATCAGCCATTGCTGATCATGTGAAAACCACTGGTCACGACATTAAATGGGATCATTTTGACATTTTAGCGTCCGGAAAAACTGACTTTCACTGCAAAATTAAAGAGACTTTGTTCATTCAAGAGCTAAAGCCTTCCTTTAATGTCAATATTAGTAGTGAGAAGTTGTTGCTGTTTTAGCTGTTACTCCTCATTATGTTTATACACGTACTGCTGCAGATCATATTTCTCAGTCTAGGTTCCAGACCTCTTATGTTTACGATATATATATAGTTTTCAAAAATTGTAACCGTCACTTTTGAAAATGTATGTTGATTAGCATACGAAACGTTAAGTTCAATATAAAAATGCGTTGGAATACAATGTTTATCACCGCTGTTTGTGTTATTTTCTTAATCAAGCTACGATGGCCTAAGAACAAAAGTATGATCCTCGCAGTAAATTTTCCAATTTAAGCAATTGGAAAGAAGAAGCCTGAAAAAAAAAATCAGGGCTTCAACGGGATTCGAACCCATGACCTCCGCGATACCGGTGCGATGCTCTACCAACTGAGCTATGAAGCCACAAATTTACTGGGAGGATCATACTGCACTTGCATCTATAACCGCAGTTCAAATATGAATTATTTCATATACACTTTACATCAATAGCACTTAAATAAACTGACACTTGGTTGTGTTTCCCCCGGAGTACAATTTTGACAGTAAAGCATAACGACTGTGTGAAAGATAAAAAATATTTGTTTGAAGTGTGAAGATTAAGATTGCGACAGAAGAATAACCGCCATCCTCCCACCAAAAAGAAAAATTATTCATGGGATTTGACCCCGAAAAAATATCCTGCGGAGGCAATGGACGTAAAAAAAATTCTTGCAAGCTAAATAAGTCCCATCTCCGATCCGGCCCCATCAGTTTTCTAATGGTCTTTCCCTAAACGTTTCTAACAGCCATATGGCCCCTCCTCCAATTTTCAGAAATTAGAAAATGGCTCTGTTTAAAGATTCATGCAACGTAAAATATAAATCTGTAAAGCGTATAAAAAAAAAACAAAAATATAATGCAAATTGTTTCGAATTTAAAAATAGCGTAAAATCTGTCTTACAGTTTTTTTCAGAAATTTCGCACTTAATGCGTCGTGTGCGAGAAAGGAAGAGTAATTTGGAACTTTTTAAATATATGATAAATTAAATGTTTGGAGAACTCGGAAAAAAATCCGAGCCCCAGATGGGATTTGAAACCACGACCTTCCGTGATATAGTTGTTTATCTTTCTTTTGTCCGTGATATTTTATTGCTCCTACACTTAAGGACGGTGCCTAATAAATAGAAAGTTTTTTTCGCCGGGTTAGGACCACGCAGAAAAAAAATAGATCTTTGCAAGGGCTATTGGAATCCACAAAGAAAAATGGAGTAGCCACGCATTTTTTCAAGATAATTAGCCTTGAATATCAACAAAAATGCTGACATGGGGATTTT
>JAEMPF020028239.1:0-11884 GCA_022496165.2 Catalaphyllia jardinei | reverse complement strand
TTTCTGTGTGCCCAAGCAATGGAAGTTACAGGTGAATTTGTTCTAGTTGTGTCTTGATCAGTTGTGTGTTGATTAGTTGTTTGACTTCAGGCGACATCGACAGCACTTTTATTGATGTTTTGTTTGTTGTTGCGTCAGTCTCTTTGTCGCCTCATTTTATTGGTAGTCTTCTTCTTAGTTGGCGTCTTGCAAGTAATTATGTCGCAAATAAAATTTTCAGCTAATTGTTACCAGGACTGGGTTAAAATAAAAGAAAAACCAGGGAAAAAACTAAAAAGGAAACAAATACCCGTTTCTTTGAACAAACACGAGGAAGAATCACTGGTGAGCTGTTTTCGTATCTTAACTCCATCAAAAAGCGCTTGTCATCCGCACCTTTCACAGCATTTTTCTCGTCTCCATTGGAAACTAAAAAGCGTATGCTCGTAATGTAAATGATGTTTTTGTTTGTAACGCATCTGTTTTCGGTTTAATTTTCAGATGTCTCCAATCTGGGTAGCGTTTTCAATTACGCATTTTCTATGGAGACGATGAGTGTTTTTGATCATGTGAAGTATATATGAAATAATTCATATTTGTACTGCGGTTGTAGATGAAAGTGAAGAGTGATCATCGCAGTAAATTTTCCAATTTAAGCAATTGGAAAGAAGAAGCCTGAAAAAAATCAGAGCTTCAACGGGATTCGAACCCGTGATTGGAACGGGATTCGAACCTTTGATCGTCTTAGTATGACGAAAACGGATCCATAACTATGCATGCGCTTTGAAACGAGCATGCATTAACGTGAACATAATGTTCACAAAATTGGACTTACATTAGGTTGAAAACTGAAATAACAATAAATAATAATAGTTATAATCGTTTCCTTTTTTGCCTCTTTTCTTTTTCGCCTGATGTAAAATGAAGAACACAGCACAGAACCCGAGTTGCAGAAATCCATCATTCCTGAATTTAAACCAGTTGGCTGCTTTAGGGACCGCGGTAGAAGTCCCCGGCCACTCCCCAAGCTGATCGCTAATTTTCGAGGTCATTTTGACTGGCGTAATTTGTATAACACCATAGCCAAGTGTGCTCGTAGGGCAAGCGAGAAGGTCTCAGTCATTTTGGTCTGCAATTCTATGGCGAATGTTAGAGCGGGGTGAATGCTAGGCTCGATTTCCAGCCGTTTTGTGAGCCCGCGTTCCTCGCCCCACACCACGGCTGGATAACTGGTCTACCCATTGTATTTCTTGACCAATCACAGAGAAGCCTGCTCAAATCGAGCAGGCTTCCCTGTGATTGGTCAATTCTGTCACTTGTCTATCCAACATGGCGGATATCAGTGCGGATGAGTTTTCTTCTTCTTTAAAATATGTGTTAGAGCGCTTCCATATCAAGAAATGTAGAGAAACACAACAGGAAGCCATTGTCAATTTGTTAGAAGGGAAATATATTTTAGTTTCACAGCCAACGGCCTCAGAAACATTCGTGATTTTCAGTCCTTCCCGATCATATGCATCTAAGTTCGATGTTGCGTAGATGAGTCTGATTTACCAGTTGTTCGTTGGCTATCTCTCTACTCAACTCGCTTATCCAGGACCGAGCCAGGGTCCTTACTTTAATAGGTATACAAGCAGCTTTTATTGGAGATGAGCGTAAATGACGAAAGCGTTACACGCAAAAAAGGAGTTGAGGGAGGTTTATTTCATGACGTGCGACTCAGGGGACCATAGATGTAAGCTTAACCGATGGCTATCCATATTTACAAGTGCAAATTACAGGAAAACTTCAAAAGGCTTTGGCTGAGTTCCAGTAATGAAGCCCATTGTATCCGAAACTGGTAAGAATTAGAGTGGTTTGTTTGTAATATTTGTCGTAGTTGATTCCAAATTGATGTTAAGAAAACACTGGATACATGAAATGTGGGTTTTATCAAAGCAAGTTCTGACAGGCGTCCGTTGTGTAATACCTTCTGCTGGTTGAGAATAAAGGGTCATTGATTTTATTGTTCCTATTGTCTTTTGGTATTGCAGAGATACATAAATGACAAATACATGTTAGAAATGTACAATTCAGTTTTGGAACTTAATTTCTTTAAGAAACAATCAAACCTATCCAATACTGTTATGGTATTATACAGTATCTCAATTTAGTTCAGCACGGTTTGTTAAGTTGTGACAATTATTTTTTATCTTGTGGACATTCAGGCCTTTCAGCAATCTTTATTACTTTATGTAACTTCTTTTAAACACAGATATACAACCATGGCTATTCAGAAAGAATTTTTTTACAGGGGCTTTTCAGCCCATAAAAAGAGAGAGCAAGCATTTCACAAATAGCTTTCAAGAATAAGTGAGATATATTTTCTTGAAAGAGGTCCCCTTTCATTTGTTGTGTGTAACACAACAGCAACTAAGAAAACCAAAGAAAATATTAAGCCTTGGGATGGAAGAGTTTGTCATTCTTCATCAGATTCTCAATCGAAAGAACATTGCATTTAAATTCAAGCCGTCAGTGGTGATGCAAACCTCACATTTGCCCTTTTTCCTATCTCTCTACCGATTTACAAATTTGTTATTTACTGTCATATAAAACAGGTTTTCTTGAATGATACAGGGGGATCCAAAGAATACATAAGGAAATGTCTTTCAAGCCAGAATTGATAAACGAAGGGTGCATTCTTTTGGGGTGATCTGGATCAGGATCAGTGATCGCAGATCTGTCTGGATCATGGTGCATCAAAGGAACCGATAAATCCATTCTGGTTATGGATTCATTGGTTTCTTTGATGATCTTGGATCACTGATCCCGATCTTTGATCACCCCAAAAAACGCAGCCTAAATCTGGAGAACATTCTTAGTCATTTGCCAAATCAGATGGCAACATAAGAATTTTGGTAGCAGCAATTGCATATGAAATGAAAGTTTATAGTCAAGGGGTTAAAGTCATAATCCATTATGGTCCTTCAAAAAACATTGAAGCATACCACTATAAGAATGGCAGGGAAGGAACTAACACACCTGACCTGTGGGGCCCTGTGAATTTCAGATTTCATGTTGATGTATTGTTCTGACAATTAGGAATGTACAAGCTACACTATGCCATAGAGAGGGTTAACTCTTGCATTTTGATGCAGATTTAAGGGATTTGAAAAACCTTGCAAGCCTTAAAAAATTTGTAGGATGATTATAATGGTGATACATTTCAAAGCACAAATCTGAAATCTCTGTAAGTTTTATTAACTATTATTTAATTATTATCCAGTGAACCATCTGCCCTTGTGAGCACGCCCAAAACAACAGACAGGTAAGTTTTTCATGCATGTATGCGTGCAACACTCAGATGCGGACCACTGAGGAAACGGGTGTCCCTCAATATTCGATTTTGCCAGGAAAAAAAGATTATTTTGGGCGATTTTCACGCGTAAATCTACTTGATTTTTGAAGGTTGATAATTTGTAACAGCAATTTTTGATAATTTAAAAAAGGGGCTAAAACTAAGCCACATAAAGCTAGGATCCGAGTTTTATTACGCCCGTGTACCAGAGAGCATGACACGCAATTTTGTTCACCTAATCTCTAAGATCTTTTTTGCCAAGAAATAAAGAGTTATTACCTCCATTTTAAAATCGGGAGCTTCTTTCCTTTGAAAATTCAGTAGGACTAGCGACATTCAGTCATGCTACACATAGTGGTAGAACCGGCCTGGTAAACTGGGAAGGTGAAGCTCTAGTTTTCTAAGGAGGTCTTGCAACGCAGGCAGGCTAAAGAAGCAAAGTATTTTGGCTTATGATTCCTGGTTTCAAAAGACAGTTCTCTTTAACGCAGGATCGACGATTTCGATTAACTCAAATATTTGTTTACTCAGGTTTACTCATTGATTCGTGACGATCGTTGTAAAGATACCCTTCGTAACGAGATGCTTGCTGACTACGATTTCTAGTAGCTTTGAAATAAGTCTGTCTTTTTTTACGCTTTTCCTTGGACTATCCAAAACATTCCCACATAGAACACATCTTTGCTAACAGATTTAACTTTTTGCTGAGCAACAAACTCCGCCATTTTTCCCGGCGCATGGTAATTTGCATAAAAACCGGATGTGACGTCACGGACATTACGAACTGTTTCCAAAAAACTAGTACACTAACTCAGACCAAACGTCTCTACAACAACACCCAATCTGACATGCCGGCGACTTATTCCCGAAATAAGCAGAACCGACCAACCACTGTTGACGAACGAGCTTCGCGTATTTTGTTGCAGCGAGAAGAGAACAAACTGTGTCAACAAACCAGACTAACCTAGACTGACAAACAATCTTTCACATGATTCTAGGAATAATATTGTTTCAGGTTAAAAAGCGTCAGTGAATACTTAATAACCTTAATATCAACGATGGAAGTGGTTTTTTTTTTCAATAATTCTCCATTTTACATGTAGATATGACAGTATACGTTTTGTAAACGGCTCAGCCTCGAGAAGGGGCTGAGTAGAGTTACTACATCTATGGAGTTGGGACACAGTCTGCGACCACGCGTGGGGCATGCATGATTCAAATGTTGTGTGTCATATGTTAGGCTTCCTAGGTGCCCTGGCTGCGTATGGAGGTGCTAAGTATGGGCCTGGAAAAGGACTTGTCTGACTTGGTGATGTTAAATGCAAAGGGAGCGAAACGAATATAGCATTTTGTTCACACAAAGATTACAGCTACTGTACTCACTCAAACGACGCGGGCGCTGCATGTCGAGCGGCTTCAGTTGTCCCACAGCCTAGAATACCATGTAAATAAACATGCTCATTTTGTTAAAAAAGCCTTGCTGTCAAGGCGTACTCCTTGTGTTACTAAGCCACAAGTAATTATGATAATGGCTACGTAACTCTTTTTTCATTAAACCTCCCTCGAAAAGTGTGCCGTTTTTTCAAACTCGTGGCTAGAAAAAAGAAATTTTACGACGTAGTTTTCAAAATTTTGAAAAAAGAGTTGACAATTATTTGAGTTTTAAATACGTACTGAATGTGTTGCCACTCTGAATCTCGGTCTTTACAATAGGGGTTTCCATTAAAATTAATTATGTTCTCTTTTTTAATGACCTTCTAGACCGTTTGGTAGATGGAGCAAGCCATAATGAAGGTCGGGAAGAGGTGTTTCATGCTCGTCAATGGGGAACAATTTGCAATAAAGGCTGGGATCTCACAGATGCAAGAGTCAATGCCATAACAACCCCCAAGGCACTGGTCGTATATGGCTTAGCGATGTCAATTGTCAAGTGTTCTGAACAAGGAAAACAGAATGCTTGATTGTTAGTTAAATCAACGATACTAGCAAACACGTCACAACTTTTGGCTATACTGACCATCTCCTTCAAATCTGTACACCATATTGGTGTTTCGTTTGCCAACATGCTTGGTACATCTAGAAGATCTCCCATAGCGGTCATATGTCCATGGGGCAATTTCTCCACTCCAGCATTCCCCGTAAAACTGGACGCTAAAAGAATATAGATATTATTAGTGATGCTTTTCCGTTAAACTCCCAGATCTCAAAAAGCGATTCGTTTCAATTGTTTCAACATCAAACACAACGTTATTGATGACCAGAATAGTTCGCACCTATGAACCCCAAACCAAAGTGATGATAGATGTCTGGTAACCATACCTGAACCAAAATGCTGCGGCTTACGCTGGTTGATATCACATTTATAGAAGCCCTTTACAATTTTATCGTAGCCAAACGCTCTTCCCCTTATGAACTTCTCAAATTTTTAAAATCTTCTAATTGCAGGACAAAATTTAAAACAGCTTTTGGGAAACTATACGCTGCGGATGATTCAGTGGAGAATTTAGTTATTGTTATCCACCTAGTTAATCGGCTGCAAATGAAGATTTATTAAACAGCTTTACCTGAAATACGTGTAATTAGTCTTCTTCGCTTCTTTAGCACAGTTTTCCACAATATAGCTTAAATCAGTGTTCCAGTCTATATTTCCACGATAGTTGGCCAGAAGTTTTGGCAGAGCTCTTTGTCGAGCATTATCGTTATAGCAACCAACTTCACGATACCCAGGTGTATCTACAGGGAAATGAAAACTTAAGTAATAAAAAATCCTATAGGAGAATTGATTTTAATATACTGAGATTTTGTTAATAGGAAAAAATGAATTAGTATTAGTTAAGAATAGTTTGTTAACAATAATAATACTACTACTAATAGTAATTTTAATAATAATAATAATAATCCGAATGACTAGCGGCCCAAAGAGAAACTTTATTTATGACAATATACTGACAAAAGCCATTTTGTTTTTCTTTTACCCCATCAGGTCTCGAACCACCTACCTTTAGCATACCTCTCGCTTACAAGTCTCTCTTCTACACCACTACACCACGAGGTTCAATTGACAATAACCCCTCCAAAAATAATTGTTATTCTACTTGACTCGTTCGCATACCAAAAAATTTACATTACAATTTACTTATTCATGTGTTTAGCGCAAGTTGCACGCTGCGCGAAAGCATGCATTGCATTTGTGGGTCCCTGGTGAATAGAAGGGGAGGGAGGAGCTATTTCCTTCGACTTCAGCAGTACTGTTAGTTACGTATACAACATCAGTGTCTTCAATGAATTTTATTACACTCTGCCAAATTTTGGCGGATCACGACCAGTGAATACAGTGGTGCAAGGAACACAACCTGTTCTCGTCATGAATAAAGTGTCCGCGGGAAAATTGTAGCAATACATGGAAGTGGACACGACGAGCTTCATCGAGAGATGGGTGCGAATGGCGATGTTGGAGAAGAAACTGCAATAGCATTGCATCAACGCGCATTGAAAATACATGGTGGGGAGTCAAACAAAGTTTGCCTCGTACAGGAACTAACATGCAAAGATATCTTCGAAAGCTATTTACGGGAATGGTTGTGGCGTCAACACTATGGAGACGATCCTTTTGGAAACACTTATCAGGCACATCGGTGACTTGTGTGGAGTACGCAAAGATGCGTAAATTGTTCCTCGTACCACTGTATGCACTGTTCGTAATCTGATCGCCACTTAATGAAGGAAAGAAACAAAATACACAGCTTCAACGCATGAGACTGATTTGAGAAAAAGAATCAAGGGGCTAAAAACGCGGAATGACACGATGAAGGTAAGCAATAATTTTAGTTCAATTCATTTTCATTTACAAAATTAGTTAAATAGTCGCTGACCCGATCAACAGTTTATAGCTAACCGCAAGCAGCCTTCGCTGAGGCCTAAGACACTATTTTCTAAGCATTTTGAACTAGCGCAGAGGCCGAAATCGCTATTATTATAAGCAGTTTTAAGCCTGTGCTCATTTTAAAAATACGGTTAATACACCCAAAATTCTGATATTACGTTCTCGTTTTGCGTACTTTAGATTTTAATTTGGAAAACGTTTTCTAAGTCTCCAAGAAATCGCTTCGTTTTTCAGTATTTTTGACAGAAATTCGGGAAAAAAACTTAAGTCTAAAAGTAAAATTTAAAGTTATTCAAAGCGAATAAGTCTCAGGGGAGCGCTATTGTTTTTGCTATTGTTTGGTTAAACAAAGAACTGTAAACACCTCGACTATCATCTGCGCCTGCAACAAATGGAACAACGTCATCGTGTAGAGAAAACTTCTTATTTTCGCTCTGCTAGTTAAGAAATAGAAAACACTTGCGAATGTTTCCACAGCTTTTTTGAGTTCTTCCAAACTTTCACGAGTGTTTCTATGACTCGATAGAAACACGGAGAACATGTTTTCTATTTCTTTTAGAAAACACCACAACGACAAAAAGGAAAACAGCTTGTTATTGTCATTGCTTTCCATCATTACGTCAACAGCTCATGCTAGTTCTGTGTCTCCATCGAGTTATAGAAACACGATTTCTAACCAATCAGCGCGCCTAGTGGTCTCAGGGGATGTCAATGTGGGTTTTCGATGTAAAACACAAGGCCGGGTTGTTCGAAAGCCGTATAACGCCGATCGCTTACCTAGGATTTTTTTAAAGTTAAACGAAGTATTAA
Organism: Catalaphyllia jardinei; assembly: GCA_022496165.2. Classification (NCBI taxonomy): domain Eukaryota; kingdom Metazoa; phylum Cnidaria; class Anthozoa; order Scleractinia; family Caryophylliidae; genus Catalaphyllia; species Catalaphyllia jardinei. The sequence continues at coordinate 3,875 of JAEMPF020028239.1, read as the reverse complement.
ATTTTCTTGTATAACAATGGTTTTCAGTGCTTATGTTATTGAATGCTATGCTTATGTTTTGTGTAGGCTGAGATTATTCAAACATACAGACAGAAAAAACATCCCCGAAAACTTTTAATGAAAAAGTTGAAATAAAAATTCTCGCTAATCGTCGGTTAAGTGAACGTTGGAAAAACAAAATTGGTATTATAGTGTTCTTAAGAAAGTAATAATTATACGAAGCAACCTTCAAGAGACGCGCAAAACTCTCATGGTGATTAAGTGTGACAAAAGGAGAAATTTAATCAGAGCAGCTTAAAGTCCCGCCCAATATATATATTTGTTTGGTACTGAAGTACAAACATCTAGCCACATCTTATTTAAATATTTGTCCACTGCACGTCCAATTGGTGAGTTTTATTAAGAATCAAATTTGTTCTTCATTGTCGTGTGGTATTCACCTTCGTATACACATGATAACATTTGCGCCGATCTAGTTTCTAAAAACAAAAACGCTTGTAACGATCCAGCCTTTTTCTGGTATTCCAAGCGTTTAACAATGACCTTTCCTTGACAACTGTTTATGCGCAGATATACGATAAACCCAGCCGGCCCATGCGCTTATGTTATTTGAAAAACATATGCATTCATTTTTCGAACTTGGATCAAGCTCGAGAAGACAACTTGAAATGGGCATCTGAGAAAGTTAATTTATCATAATTCTTACCACTGAGGCCATTATGATATAAGGTAATTAAGGAGCTCTTAAGTTGACTCCTTAACATTACCTAGCTACAACTGACATCAGGTCGACATGCTTATCTTAACAGCCATGTTAGGAACTTCTTTAACAACGTATCTGAAATGTGCTTCCGATGTACTGATTAACATCGCCATTGAAACTTGGAGCGCGTGACCAGTATTTATTTAAGCAAAATGAAAAAGGAAGCCTTGCTCTATTTTAATTGAATAGTCACATTTACTGTACACCTGCCATCAAGGGCAGAGTACTTTGCAGTTGCACTTTTTACACCTTCTATCCGGCTTTAGGTCGAATAAAAACAACGCAGTTACCGTCCACAATTGCTATAATGCTTACATTTGCCCTATTACAGAGTTACTGATAAACAGCAGATACACAAAACTTGCGGAGACATTGATCGAACGGCATATCCTCTTCCGACCTACGCAAGGTTTTATTCTAAGACTTCTAACAACTTTATACTTTTCACTGATCTAAAAAGGTGACCCTTCAGATACCATATCCTTTGTCAAGAGTATACTGAACTTAAAAAGAGGTGTCCTCCTAAACGAACAAACTTTTCCGTTTGAAATTACTACCAGGACAAGAACAACGGAGGACGAGCAATTCTTAACGACTTTATTTACTTTTTTACCTGATGACCAAATAATTTCTGGGAAAGAAAATTCAATCTGTTACTGAAAGTTCTACACGGCGCGGCTAATCTTTAGTTGCACTTGAGCATTTTCCTACTTGTAAACAAAATACATTTAGTGTAATAATTAAGTTAGTCGCATTTTATTTTGTCCGTGTGCGAAATTTAACTAAGTTAATATACGGAACAAATGTTATTTGCTTTTTTTTTTACAAACCTGTGGAGCTGATGGGATGCCCGAAGCCGAAGAGAATGGCGACAAAAACACTCAGAATGTTCCTCATTCTTGTTTGAGGTTGTGAACCTTCTAAAAGCTAGAGGGGAAATAAAATAATAGCGTCAGGTGTCCGAATTTTGCTTTAATCATGATGTGTCAGCTGTCCCCGAGTGACGGGTAACTATACGAAAATTATAACTTCTATTGGCTTCTGGTTCCTTTTCTATTCCATCAAAAGTCCTTTTCCTCCTCTGATTCAACAATTATTACTGACAATGAACAAGTGATGTCGCACTCTTCATGGTTCGAACTTTTTAATTTTAATCTGAGCTGTCGGGATTCTAGAGCAGCCTATCATATCTTTATTTTAATCGTTGAAACAACCAAGCACTAATCCACAGGAAGGAAATTTGAGACTCGCGCGTCTGTACGAAGGCTAACCAAGTAGTATTTGCTAGACGCGCGCCCTAATTCTACGTGGATTTTCAGCGGGTTTCAATGAATGCCCTAGATGCATTCATAAATTTAAGAATTATTTTCTGAAATTAAAATTTCTGTTCCTGATAAATGGAGCGACTCTGAGATGGGAAGGCTAGAATAAGCGGAATAGGGCGTTATTTCAATCCTATATCAGCAATGTTGTATGCAAGGTTTCAGTGTATGACCAAATCGTCTTAAGAGTGCGTTTTGTCCGTATGCCTCCTTGCTGATTAAAACTCCGCAATAAACGGCGAACGGCGAATTAACCCATTTATGTGCTTCACTATTTTCTTCGAGTTAGTTTTTCAGTTCTCGTTCGAAGACTCTTTGTGGTTTGTGTTTCAACGAACAGGATAATTGATTGATGCATGCGTTAAGCCAATATTTAGACAGCGGTAAGACCAAGCAGAAATGTGGGTCAGTCAGAGAACGATTTCTGTTTTCAGTGGAGTCTGATTCGACATCTGATCATAAGAAAGTTATGGATGCTTTAGAATAAAGAAATAATAGTTTAGAATTATCTTATACTATATTCCATACCGAGTCACTCTTAAAAAAAGCTAAGTAAACACTTTCATCGTATGACTCTTATCCTTTGACCGTCTGCATTTCGCCCAAACACGACAATTGAACACTTTACGACAAATGCTAATTTCTGGTCGTTGTCTTAAGAGATTGTATGGTCTAATACTTAAAGATCTAATTTCATACTGACAACGAACACTCCCTCTACTTCAAGACATCATCATTTTTTAACGTTTCTTTAGGCATGCGTACAAAGCAAGTATTCACAGCTTTTTGTTTCATTTTCTATTTTTTCGACCGTCTTTCTTAAGTTGCTGTGAGCTTTTATTTTCCCGTGGGAGCATTGGAAAAGTAAACAATGGACCAAAAACGTCAGCTGCATGAAAAAGACATTTTTCCGATATTTTTTACAAGAAAGATATAAAATGGCGTGCTTGTAATGCGCGATTCATTTTCCAAAATGCTTCTCGCGTTGCAATCTGAAAACCAAGCACCAAAAAAAAGATTTAAAGCCAAAGGAAAGCTCTTTTAGATGTTTCTTAATTAAGTGAAGGCTCTTGAATAGACCATTTTACATTTATCTGCTCAGTGACCTGGCCTTTGAATGACAGCAAGGCTGGAAGTGGCCCTGTTTTGATACAGACCTCACTGCTTTTGTTGTGTAAATCAAGTTATTTTAATGCATAAAAGGTGCATTTACATGATAAAAGCAAAGAGTTCTGAATCAAAGCAAGGCCACCTCCAGCCTCGCTGCCATTGAAACTGAAGGCTAGGTCACGGAGCAGACCTCTATACAATGGTCTATTAAACAAATATTCAATCACATAAAGACTTGGAAACAAAAATTGTTTTATTTATTACCTAGAAACGAAAGTCTTTCTCATTTTAATATCTTAAATACAATTGAATTATTTCATCATAATTTAACTTCAACTTGACTATCTTTTTTTCCTTTGTTGACGCTCCTGGTCTCTCTTAACCTAACAATTTACCCTGCAAATATAACAGAAATGATACACATTTAAGCAAGCGTAATCTTCTGAGTTTTCTAATTAAGTAAAACATGTATTAGGCGGACACCCACGGGACCTTTATATTCTCTAGTATCCGCTAAATACAGGGTGTCAGTTGAAAACAGCTTCCCTAAGAATTCTCTTTAAAATGGGTCATATAAGTATTCGACAGTATTAAAAAACCTTGAAGGGGTCAGATAGCGTTCCAGTGAACGGCAAATACCGCATTTCCATGAACAATGACAAGTATATGAGATAAAGCGA